>JBBMOL010001848.1:0-31609 GCA_037954665.1 Laguncularia racemosa
CCCGGCTCTTCCACCAGCAGGCGGCGTAGAGCCGCTTGGGTCGAGTCCTTGTTGACGAATTCGTCGGTGATGGTGCCGCCGTTGCAGGACCAGGATGCGTCGCAGCACTCGTGAGGTCCTCCAGCTCGGTGGAGACCACGAGGAGGACAGGCCGCCGGCCGCCATGTCCCAGATAATGCGGTAGATCTGGCGCTTGGCCTCCACGTCGACGCCGCGTCCCGGCTCGTCGAAGAGAAGGATTTCGGCGCGTTGTTGAGCCAGCCGCCGACCACGATCTTCTGCTGGTTGCCGCCCGAAAGGGAGGACACCGGCAGGTGTCGGATCGCCGATCTTGATCTGCAGCCCCTCGATCTGGCGCTTCACATAGGGCTCTTCGCGGGCGATGCCGGTTCCAGCCCGAGGGGGCGATGCGCGACAGGGCCGCGTGGCACAGATTGGCGTGGCTGGAGAGCACCTGCACCAGGCCCGCCGCCTTGCGGTCCTCCGAGGCGTAGCCGATGCCCGCCGCCTTCATGCGGTCGATGCTGGGATGATCGATGGTGCGCCCGCGCACGGCGATGGTGCCGCCGTCCAGCGGCCGCGCGCCGAAGATCGCGTGCAGAAGCTCGGTGCGCCCGGCGCCCAGCATGCCGGCGATGCCGAGCACCTCGCCGCGCCGCAGGTCGAGGAGACGTCGCGGAAAAAAGGGGGCGAGCGCCAGATCGCGCACCGACAGAAGCGGGTCGCCCAGCGGCACGGTGCGCTCGGGCCGCTCCACCGGCGGCAGGTCGCCGAACATCATGTCGAGAACGGTCCGCGGGCGCGCATCGGCCATCTCGACGCTGCCGATGAACCGGCCGTCGCGAATGGCGGTGATGGTGCGCGCGATCTGCGGCAGTTCCGACAGGCGCTGCGAGATGTAGATGATGGTGACGCCCTGCGCCTCCAGCCGCCGGATCAGCGCAAAGAGCTGCTCCACCTCGCTCTGCGCCAACGCCGAGGTCGGCTCGTCGAGCAGCAGCACCTTGGGGTTCAGCGTCGTCGCCTTGGCGATCTCGACGATCTGCTGGCGGCCGATGGACAGGCGGTCGGTCTCCATGTCCACAGGAATGTCGCCGGCGCCGATGGCCTCCAGCACGGCCCTGGCCTGCCGGGCAACTTCGGCCAGTCCACCAGCCCGGCGCGCCGGGGCAGGCGGCCCGAGGAACATGTTCTCGGCGACCGTCAGCCCCGGCACCAGCGACAGCTCCTGATAGACGGTGACGATGCCGGCCTTCAGCGCGTCGGAGGGCGAGGCGAGGTCGAGCGGCTCGCCGTCGAGGCGCATCGTGCCGGCGGTCGGCTCCACCGCGCCCGACAGCATCTTGATGAAGGTGCTCTTGCCCGAGCCGTTCTTGCCCACCAGCGCGTGGACGCGGCCGGAATTGAACACATGGGTGAAGTCGTCCAGCGCGGTGAGCTGGCCGTATTGCTTGGTGAGACCTTCAAACGAAAAGGGCAACCATCGCCAGTTCTCCGGCAGACAACGCGAAAGGGCGGCAGGGGCAGCCCGCGGCGCAAGACCGCGGCGGGCTGCCCGAAAGGCCTTTGGCCCTACTGCAGGCTCTGCGCGTAGTCGGTGATGCCCTGTGTGTCGCCGCGCTGGAGCAGGATGGTCGGCACGGTGTTCTGCGCTTCCACCTCGCCGCCGCCGATCAGCGTCAGGGCCGCCTCGGCGCCCTTCTGGCCCATTTCGGCAGCCGCCTGGGCGGTGGTCGCCTGCAGCACGTCGTCGTCGGCCATCAGCGCGCGGGCGAGCTGGGCCGAGCCGTCGACGCCGAACACCACGACCTGCCCCGCCTTGCCGGCGTTGCGCACCGCTTGCAGCGCGCCCACCGTGCCGCCTTCGTTTGGCGGCATAGAGAAGGTCGATGTCAGGGTTGGCGGTCAGCATGTCGGAGGCCACCTGCACGGCGCGCTCCGGCGTCCAGGCGTCCTGGCGCGAGACGATGGTGATCTCGTTGCCCTCGCCCACCGCGGTCTCGAAGCCCGAGACGCGCTCGCCCGACTGCTGCGGAAGCAGGCTGTCGAAAGCGAGGATGCCGACATTGGCGGTGCCGTCCATCTGGTCCTGGACGTAGGCCTGCGCGGCCTCGCCCGTGGTGCGGCCGAGATCGCTGTTGAGGGTCGAGAAGGTGGCCTGCGCCACCGAGCCGTCCTCGAGGCCGCCGTTCAGCGCCACAACGACGATGCCGGCGTCGCGGGCGCGCTTCAGCGGGCCGGCGGAGTTGGTGCTCGACAGGGGCGCGATCACGATCGCATCCACGCCGCGGTCGATATAGGTGTCGATGGCCTGGGTTTCGCGGGCCTGGTCGCCGTTGATGTTGACTTCCAGCACCTGCGCGCCGCCCGCCTCGGCGGCTTCGCGCACGCCGCGCTGCAGCGACTCCATGAACTGGTCGCCCTGGAAGACGATGCTGGCGATCACGGGTTGTGCGCTGTCCTGCGCCATGGCCGGACCGGCCATGAGGCCGGCGAGGGCGATGGACGACAGTACGATTCTCCGGGTCATACGCATTTGGTTTCTCCTCCCATTGTGCGTTGTTGACGAATTTTAGCCGGTTGCGAGCGAAGCCCCTTCCCAAAGCTCAAGATCGATCGCTTCCAGACCGTCGGTGGCCGTGTGGCCACCCAGGCAAGCCTGCGCCGCTTCGCAGGCGAGCGCGATGCTCTTTTCCGGGCTCCAGCCCTCGTGCAGCCCGTGGAGGATGCCGGCCGCGAAGGCGTCCCCCGCGCCCACCGGGCTCACCACCCGGTCGGCCGGCAAGGGCTCGATGCGCAGGGTGTGGGCCCGTCCGGCCTCGAACCAGATGGCGAGTTTGGGCGTGTGCAGCACCATGGGCGCGCCTCACGCCGCCCTCCATCAGCTGCTCGGCCGCGCGTATCAGGCCCTCCTCGTCGCCGGGTCCGGCGATGGATGGCCGGTGGCGCGGCTCGCCTCCACCTCGTTGGCGAACAGGATGTCGATCGCGGGAAGCGTCGCCTCGATGGTGATGCGATAGCCCCAGCGGTCGATGGAGACGAGATCGACGCAGGTCAGCATTCCCTGCGCCCGCGCCGCCTCCAGGCAGAGCGCGGCGCCCGTGCGCCCCTCCTCGTCGAGCCGGTCCAGCGCCGGCAGCAGCGTCAGATAGCCCAGATAGAAGATGCTGGGGCGCCGCGGCTCCAGCGCCTCCATGAAGGCGCGATCCTCGCCGAACAGGGCGTTGGCGCCGGGGTGGTAGAAGAAGGTGCGGCTGTCGCCGGGCACGTTCATCACGTGGTCCTGCGAGGTCGCGGCCCGGTCGGTGCGCGCGATCAGGGCGGTGTCGAGCCGCGCCGCGCGGCACAGCTCGATCATCTCGTCGCCGCTCGGATCGGTGCCGATCAGCCCGACCGGGATCACCGGATAGGGCGCGCCCATGGTGACCAGATCGGCGGCGACATTGGCCGCGCCCGCCGCCCAGGCCCCGGTGCTGGGCGTCGATCATGGTGAGGTCCGAACGCTCCGGCCAGGCGGCGATGTCGTGGACGATGTCCACGATCCAGTTGCCGGCGCAGACGATGCCGCGCCGCCCGCTCACGGCGCCGCCTCGTTCCAGAGCGGGCGATAGGCCGGCTCGTCCTCGTCCACCTGCGAAAAGCGCGGCTGGCCGCCCAGGAAGTGGTTGTCGCCCAGATCGTCGTTGCACTGGCTGACTTCCACCACGAACACCGGCGCGCCCTCGCCCCAGAAGCGGTGCTGAAGGCCGCGCGGCACGGTGATGCCCTGGCCGGCCTGAAGGCGCAGCGGCCCCTCGAAGGCCGGATGAACGGCGCCGTCGATGCGCACGTGGTCGGGCACCGGCTCGCCGGATTCCGGCTCCACCATGCCCTCGCAGGTGAACTCCACCAGAAGCGCGCCGCCGCCGCGCACGATGATATCCTCCAGCTTGCGGGCATGGGCGTGGAAGGGCGTTTCCTGATCCACGCCGACAAAGAGCAGCTTTTCAGCGTAAGGGCGCTCGCCCGGTCCCGTCGATGCCGTTGCGGGTGCACAGAAGCGTGAGGCCGCGCCGCTCGAAGGTGCCGGAGCCGAAATCGGTGACGTCCCAGCCGATCTGGCGCGCGCACAGCCAGCGGCTGCGCTCGGCGTTGGCCCTGTGCTCGTCCGGGCCCCAATCGGCGAAATCGGGCAGCACCCAGCCGTGGCCGCGGGCGAGATCCTCGGCCTCGCGGATGGCCTGATTCATGGCCGAGCGCTTCATGGCCGGTACTCCACGGGCACCACGGTGCCGGTGCGGCCGGCCTGGAGCGCGGCGGTCAGAATGGCGTGGTGATCGGACGCCTCGCGCGGCGTTGCGCAATGGAAGCCGTTGGCCTTGCCGCCCGCGACCTCGTCCATGAAGGCCGCCCACATCTGCTGGATCGCATCGGTGAAGCCGAACTCGAAGATGCCGCCGGTGATGCCGGGAACAGCGCCTGCCAGCCCAGATCCTCGGTCTGCCAGCACTGCGGCCCGCCGGCCTCGTAGCGCATGAAGCTCCATTGCCGGGGCGATTTGGTGGAGAACTCGGCCGAGCCCTTCATGCCGAGCACGCGCAGGCGCCAGGTGTTGGATTCGCCGGGCGCGATGCGCCAGGTCTTCATCACCAGCGGAATTCGCTTTCGCCGTGCTCCACCATGCCGGTGATGGTGGCGTTGTCATAGGTCTCGCACGGCACGCGGCCGCCCTTGCCGTCGGGCCGGGTCTTCACCCGGTCGACCAGCGTCGCGTGCACCGATTTCGGCTTCCAACCCAGGCGCAGCGGCACATGGGCGACATGCATGCCGAGATCGCCCATGCAGCCATAGTCGCCGTTCACACCGACCATGCGCTTCCAGTTGATGGGCTTGTCGGGATTGATGTCGGAGGAATGGAGGAAAGCGCTTTCCACCTCCAGAATCTCGCCGACGGCGCCCGAGCGCACGAAGTCGATCACCTTCTGGGCGCCGGGGAAGAAGGGCATTTCCGAGGAGCAGCGCACCAGCCGGTCGCCGCTCTCATCGAGCGCGGCCATGATGGTGTCGTTCTGCGCCCGGTCCATGCCGAAGGGCTTTTCGCCCAGGAGGTGCTTTCCCGAGGCGAGGATCGCGGGATAGAGCTCGGCGTGAAGCACGTGCGGCACGGCGCAATAGATCGCGTCCACATCCGGATTGGCGAGAAGCTCGCGATAATCCGTGGTGGCCTGCGAGACGGTCGCGATATGGGGTGCGATACCAGTCGAACAACGCCTCGTTGGTGTCGCACACGGCGACGATCTCGGGCCGGGCGCGCATGTCGTTGAGATGCAGCCAGCGGGCGGCGGCCGAGGCGAATTCGCGCCCCATGAGGCCGCAGCCGATGATGCCGAAGCGGATGGTTTTCATACCGCTCACCCGAGCTTGGCCAAGGCATCCTCGGGCGAGGCGCCGTCGTGGACGATGGCCATCAGGGCCGCGGTCATGCCCTTGGGGTTGGCGTGCTGGATGACGTTGCGCCCGTAGACGATGCCGCGCGCGCCTTGGTCCATCAACGTCTTGGTGCGCTTCAGGATTCTCCTCGTCGGACACGCGCCCGCCGCCGCGCACCAGCACCGGCAGCCCTTGCGCGATCTCGATCACGCGGTGGTACTCTTCCGGGTTCTGGCAGGGATCGGCCTTGATGATGTCGGCGCCGAGCTCGGCGGCCTGGCGCACCAGCGGCAGGATCTTGTCGATGTCGCCGTCGACACCGTAGCCGCCCTTGGAATTGTCCTGCATCACCAGCGGCTCCACCATCAGCGGCATGGAGAACTGGTCGCAGAGCGGCTTCAGGCGGTTCACATTGGCGACGCAGGCCCGGTAGACCTCGGGCTCGCCCGGCAGCATCAGAAGGTTGACCACCACGCAGGCCGCATCGAGGCGCACGGCCTGCATCAGCGGCTCCTCGATCATCTCGGAGAAGAGCGCGCTCGGCAGGGGCGTGCCGTAGATATTGGCGATGTCGGTGCGCAGCACGAGGGCCGGGCGGTCCTTGCCGGGCGTTGCCTGCAGGAGGCGGGCCGTGCCGGGGGGAAGCTGGATGGCGTCGGGCCTGGCCTCGGCGATGGTGGCGATCGCCTTGCCCATGTTCTCGATCCCGTTCAGGAACGTGACTTCGTTGAACATGCCGTGGTCGATGGCGACGTCGAAGCAGTTTCCGGACGCGCCGAAAAGGCGGCCCACGCCCCAGCCTTGCCCCGGTGGTGATGGCGAACCCCGCGCCGCAGACCCTGACCCTCTCGAGCGTGACGCGGGCGGTTGGGAACGGCCGAAACGGGGGGCGGGCAAGCAGGGCGGGAGCCCGGAGATCCCCGCCAACGCAAGCGTGCCGCCGGCGGATGGGCCCGTCAGGAACGCCTGCGCTCAGGGCTCGTGCTCAGGCGCCCGATCCGGCAGAATCGTTCGCGCCCAAATCCGCTTTGTCTCGATCGACGATCGTCCGACGCTGCAGCGCGGGGTTTCAAGAGGACATCGGAGACCGAGCACCCAGGCCGCGCCCGAACCACCCTCGAGCCCCGCGTCGAAACCCCCCCCCATTCTCCCCACCGATCGCCTCGACTTTGCCGCCGCGATCGGCTAGACCAACACCCAAATCCAGTTCCACCCGCGGCTCCCAAAGGCCCGCGCGCATCGACCCGTAGCTCAGCTGGATAGAGCGCTGCCCTCCGAAGGCAGAGGTCACAGGTTCGAATCCTGTCGGGTGCGCCAATCTTTTCAATGAGTTGAAAAGCGCCAGTTCAGGATTGCCAGACCTTCGAGGACACTCTCGGGACATTTGATTCAGGAGGGTGCCACTCATGGCAGTGCAGGCAGTGTTGCGCGCCGCGCGATTTGGACTCTTTCACGCGCCTTTTGAGACTCGTTGCGGCAGCGCAAACCGCCTCATTTAATCACCCGTTCGGCCAGCCGGTCGCGATGTCGATCTTTCGCAAGATCGCCGCGTTCTGCGCGGCCGAGACGTCGCGCTTCAGCCCAAGTCGCCGCCCCTCGATTGCCGCGCCGACGACGGCCCTTGCCGATCCATCCAAAGCACGACCGTCGCGACGGCCTCCAGCGTGTCGCCGCGATCCCGACTGACGCGGCGAGCATCGGATAGCGTTCATCCGTTGGCTCGGGATCGCCGCCGGCTGCTCGGCCCCCGATCCCTTACGTTGATACGTCATCGCTTGGCCGGCGCCGCCCGGTGATCCAGCGCAGTCGCTCCTTTCCGCGTACTCGTCCGCCGCACTCAAGGCATTCAGCCTTCAAGTCCGATAATTCGGCTTCAACTCGTGGCGGGGCATATGGGACGACGTTTGCCGCTCTGAACGGCCCAAGGACCATGACCAAGAAGCTTTATGGCCTCGCTCGCGGCGATCTCGACCCGCGTCGACCGGGATCGCCGGTGGTCATCGAAGTAGACCGCCGGATCGAAGTAGACCTGGACACGACCGTCAGCGCCGAGCTGCACGAAATGCTTAGGCATAGATGCCTCCCGATGTCGTGGTGCCGGCCACTGTGCCCGGGAAGAAGTTTCGCACCCCCGCCCTCGACGTCGATAACGCCGCCTGTCACTGCGTCGTAGCGCTTACGGACGGGCTCCCCACAATGTAGCCGCCAGCGCGCGATATGACGCCGCCCAGCGACGCTCTCGCGACGGTATCGAATACAGGGTTCGCATCGAAGGCGAGTTCCTGGCCACCGAACGTCAGAAGTCCGTTCGTAGCAACATCGAGAGCCGACGCGCGCGGCCAGAAAGTCGAACGTTTCCTCCGAAGGCCAAGCGCGACATCTCACCGACCGAGAGAAGGACCTCGCTTAAAGGGGCTTCGCGGCCTCTGATCGCCACGTCATTCAGGTTGATGTTGGCACGGTCGAAACTCGCGATGCCGGAAACGTCCTGCAAGGACTGTACAGGACGACAGATTCACGAAGCTGCTCTGCGCTGTGAATGTGTCTTCGGACGCGCCGCCTTCGATCGAGGTCGAAGCCCTGCCAGACCCGACGATCTGGAAACTCATGGAGCCGGCAGATCGCACAAACACGGCGGGGAAGACGCCGGCACCGACATTGATGAGCGCGATCACATTCCGCCCCCGGTAACGAGAGGCGGCGAAGTCGATCTGCCGCGCCGATCGTGCGGAAAGCCTGCCCGCAGTGTTCGCCGAGCCGTCATTGACGTCGTTGCCCGTCTACGCGGACGTAGAATGTCAGGGTTCTCGTCGGTGTGATGCGCGCGAAATCGACCGGCTGGCCAGTGAACTCCGGTGAAGTAGATCAGATTGATCCGGCCGTCCCGGACATAGTTGGCGATCTGCCCGACAGCCGGCACTGCGAAATGCCCGCCCGCGCCGCCGTAGAAGGCGTCTTGTGGTCCTGAAACAGCCCCCCGCGCCTACAGCGCCGGCGCCGACGACATAACGATCACCGCGAACCGGATTGGCGGGCACCCTCCGCTTGCCAAGCAAGAACGGGCAGGTCTGCGTGCGCTGATCGTGGACAATACTGCCGATCGCTTCCAACAATTGCGTCTGGACGTCGCCGTTCAAGGCGATGCCAGCGCCCTCAATGACCCTGGTGATTTCCTCTTGCACTTGATTAAACCAGTCGGCGCTCAAGAAGGTCGCCGGATGCCCCCAACCGGGTCGCCGTCTGTGAACCCACGCTTACCGGGGCCGAAGAGGTCTTGAACTGCGCTCGGAGTTGAATGCGCCGCATGGCTAGTCTCCGTATCCGAAGAGAAGGTGAGTGTGGACCGGCTTCAGGCGCGTGAGAACGCATTCCAGAAGCTCGTTGCCCCACGATCGGATCGGCTCGTTGCAGGCGCCGCCGACCGTCATGGTGTCGATGCGAAGCGCAGGCGCGTTGACGCGCCAGACGTGGGGCCAGCCGGGCGGGGTGAAAAAGCGCGGCCCGTGCAAGCCGAGCTTGCGCGAAAGGGGCGGAACTCGGTGATGGTGATGGGGAAGCCCAGTCCGGCCGCCAGATCGATGAAGAAAGCGCGGGATTGCCCGCCCCGCCCCGTCAGCTTCGGGACGAGGCGCCGCCGCCGCGCCTCGATCGACTGGACGTCGGGCACGCACGGGTCGGGCAGGCCGGCCACACGCTCGAAATCTTCCAGAAGCTCGGCCGTTGTTCTCGGGTCGGCTTCGCGGCGCAGACGACGCCCCGCGCATCGTTCCGGGCGAACTCCTCGGCGATCGCGGCCAGAGCGCGGTCAGGCTCGCCCCCGGATCGCGGGACCACAGGTCGCCCGGCGGCAAAAGCGCCTGGAGTTGGGCGAGATAGTCGGCCGCGCGCACACGCCACCCATTCCATGGAGCCGAGCCGCACGATCCGGCCGAACGCGGCTTGCACGTCGGTGGCGGGCGCGATGAGCGAATGGCTGTATTCGCCCGGCAGCGGCCGAGATCGCGGCAGACAGGCGCGAATATGGGAGAATTCCGCCCGGCTCGGCCTCGCGGATGATCATCGCCCCCAGTTCGGCCGCGACGCCGCGCGCACCGACGCTGAGTCAGGCGAAAGGCGGATGCGAACGGCGAGGTGGTCGACGGCGGGCGCGATCACGGTCGGCTCGGCGGTAACGGGACCTCGGCATCCACATGGCCCTGCACGTCCGCAACGGTCTCTGGCGACGGGATCGAACCATCCGGCAGGATGAAGGCGATCACCACGGTGCCGAGGCCGAGGCGGTTGGGATAGACCCAGACCGGCGCATTGCCGATGACTTCGCGCACCCAGCCCACATAATCGTGCATGGCGCCGCCGTGCGGAGGCCCCTGGATGCGTCCCGAGGATGCGCGAGCGCAAGGACGCATCGTCCTCCTGGTCGAAGCCGTTCGCCATCGCGTTGGCAAAGGCGGGCGAGCGAATGCCGGCGATGGGCGTGACCAGCTGGAGGGCGAGCCCGGCCGGGCCATTGCCCGCCGATCCGGGCGAAGCCGCCGTGACGGTCGGGGAAGCCGTTCCGTCCGAGCCGATCGCGGTCGCCACATCCACGAAATAGCGCGTGTCATCGGAGCGGCGCAGTTCGGTGCCCAGCGGTATGACCGTGCCCGCCACGCCCTGGAAGGTCACCCGCCCGGCGGCGCGGGAAGCCGGCGTGCGGACGACGCCCCAGATGCCGGCATGGCGCTCAAGCTCGGCATCGTCCGCCTGATCTACGAGAACCTGCCGCGAGATCCACGACAGATGCCCGTGCAGCTCGTGCGAGGCGACCGCGACCATGCGGGCAAGCACCCATTCCAGCGAGCGCCGCAGGATCGCGACGGGCCCCCCCCTGACGCGCGCACGATCTCGGCCGAGACGCGATCGCGGATTTGTTGGGGAGTCGGGCGGGCGAAGGGGATCAGGCGCTCGTCACGGAATAGCTGAAGGGGGTTGCGACCCGTCCGGCAAGGTGACCACAATGCGCCCGCCAGCACACCGAAGCGATCCACGCCGCCTCCACATCGACGGCCACCGCGATCTCGTCCTCAAGCAGCCATTCCAGCGCTTCGCGGAGTATTCCTCGGCGTTCAGGCGGGTTTCCTCGGTCTGCTTGCGGCGCTTGAGGAGCCAGAGCGCGAGCCGATGGCTCGCCTCGATGTCGGCGAGCGCGTCGCCCAGCCACCCGGACGATCGCCAGACGCATCGGGCAGTTCGTCGTCGGGCAAGGCGCGCCGATCGGTGAAGAGCGAGACGAGGATCGCCGTGCGAAGCGTATCGTCATCGACCAGCCCGCTCGCGCCCAGCTCCAGATCGCCGCCGCGCGCCTCTGCGCTCCAGATCATCGACAGCATCAAATCTTCTCCACGGGCTCGGCGGTGTTGGGATGGTGATGGCGGGTTGTACACCTCGCGCATCTCCGCCATCGTCCGCCCGTCCTCATCGCAGCGGTCGCGCACCTCGCCGGTGACTTCCAGGAGAGGCGTTTCCAGACGCACCTTCAGCGGCCCCTTGATCAAAAGCGTGCCGTCCGCCTGGAGGCGCAGGGAGACGCCCTGATTGTTGTAAAGCTCGACCTCGCCGCCCAAGCCCGCGCGGCGGCGAAACCGCGATCGTCGATCGCGATGATCACCGGTATGATCGCGGCTCCCGCCGAGCGAGAGCATGATCGCCTCGGCACCCGGTGCCGGCGAGGAAGACATCCGTATTGCTGGAAGCGCTCGACGCCGTCTCGCGTTCGCCGGCAAGGCCCTCGACCGCACCCGCTGTAACCCCTGATCATCGTCCAGGACGGTTTAGCTTGGCCCGGCTCACCATGTGCATGATGCGCCTGTCATCGGCCGGACGAGCTTGGCGGGGATCGTTGACCGTCAGCATCAGACGTTATCCCAGAGCGAGAACGGATCGTCCGAGCCGGAGGCCGCCCGGACGCCTTGCGGCCCCGTTCGGCGGCTCTGGCCGACGCGCCGGCACCGCGCTTGCTCTGGCTCGCCTCCGCCTTTTCTTCTCGGTCCGGGTTCGAGCGCGAAGGCCGAGGCCGGCGCGACCTCGATGTCGGTGGTGGTGCCGGCCTCCGAGACCAGAAGGTGACGCGGGCGATCAGAAGCTCTTCGCCGTCGAGATTCATGTAGGCATCCCGGACGCTGACCTTGGCATTCGGCTTCCAGAGGCGCCCTGGCGCGCCAGTAGGCGCGAGCGGATCACAAAGCGGGCGACATCGGTCAGGATCGCTTTCCACAGCCGCTGACGCTGCGAGAAGATCTTATAGGTCGGCTCGCCCATGGACGAGGCCGTCGCGAGGTTCACATCGCCGCCGTCCGCCATCCAGAATGATGGGATGGTCCGCACCGCCGAGGGCGTAGTTGCGCGTGGTGCGCAGCGTCTCGCTGGCGTCGGCCGAGTTCAGTGAGGGCGCAGGACGTTCCATTTTTCCTTCTCGTTGTGGACGCGAACCGACAGCGGCGACGGCGGCTCGATCGTGCGGGCGCGCTCCTGGACCTCCTCCGGCGTCCCGCCTTCGATCGTCACATCCAGATGACCTGGCGCAGGGCCACGGCACGTTCGACCTCGCCGAAAATGAGCTGTTCGTGAGCGTCCACGATGTCGATGGCGGACAGAAGGTCGGAGCGCCCCCGGCGCCCGGTGGAGAGATCGTTGACGCGCAGAAAGAAGCAGTCGCCCGCCGTCATGCCCTGGCGCAGCCGGCGCGCGCCCCGCCGAACAGATCGTCTTCCTCGCCGTCGTAGATGACGCGGTTAGACCTTGCGGCCGCCGCCGGGGCTTGGCGACCTTCACCGATCACGAGCGCGACATGTCGGGATCGGTGATGACGCCCTCGATTCGCGCCGGGATCGACCTTGCCGAGCCGCACCCGGCCCGTCAGCTCGTTGACGAACACCGGCCAGCACTGTTCGCCGAACAGCGACAGTTCCCGGACGTGCTTTTCCATGTGGAGATCGAGTCGATTGATCGGGTCCCGACCAGAAATCGTCGAGCCAGCCTTGCGCCTCCTCGTCATCGCGGTCAGCCTGACGCCCCGCCGAGGAGGAACGCCACGGGCAGCTCATTCAGTCGGTTGGCGAGCCGGTTTGGACTCCCACACATGGGCCGCCAGCTCGCGCATGCGTCCTGGCTGAGCGGCGTCAGGTCGCGGCGACGATCGCCGCCGTGAGCGGGCGCCAGCCGCGATCGCCGTCGATCGTGCTGCCGCTCGGATGCGATGCCGGCTCCTCGGCCCCCGGAAGGGGGGAAAGGCGGCGCGGATGCGGGCGAGCGCCCCGGTTTAAACGGCTCATTCAACGGCCTCCGGAACATGCGACGGCCGAAAACGTGCCCGGATGCCGGTCGGCCCGCCCACCGGAACTCCTTTCGGCGCGACGGTTGCGCCCGCCGGCGCCGCGCGATGAGCGAGATCGCCCAGAGCATTTCCAGGCAGTCGAGCCCATCATCGTGATCGACCATCGGGTAATGGCGCATCTGGTCTAGAAGCGCCGTCTGGCCCGGTTGAAGCGGATCAGGCCAATTGGCGACATGGGGTTGCAGGCGCTCGATGCGAAGCGCCTTGTCCGTGGACGGAAATGACCGCGACGGCGGCAACGGGCACGCCGGCAGCGGCCGACTGCGCCACGATCTGCTGGCGCAGGAACTCCTGAAACTGGACGCTTTCGATTGCCCAGGAAGCAGCGATATTCCCGTTCCAGCTCGATTGATGTCGCGATTGATCTTGTCCGGCAGGCGGCGACGGCATCAGCGCCTCGACAACGTCGAGGACGCCGGTTTCCCGATTGAGACCACCACGAGGATCGCGCTCGGATCACGCGAAACGGTTTGTTCTTGCCGAGCGAGGGATCGCAGGCACCGAAGAACATCCAACTCGGCCACCGATCGACCAGAAGACAGGAGGCCGAACAAGGCATCTTCATTTGGACTGGATCGTTCTGTTGCTCCGAATTCGAACGCCGGCGTGGCCGATCTTCACGCGAAGCCGCATTTTAGCGCGGCAAGGGGGCGCACCGACGGCCACGACCACGACGGCGCCGGCCTCCATGGCGGCCCGGTGGACAGCGTGGAACGCGTCGGCCGCTTCCGGCCCGTCGTTGCGCAGCCGCTCTTCCCATTGGTCCCAAAGGTCGCGGCGGTCGGGCCAGCGGATCACCGAGGCGAACTTGACCGATCGCCACAACGGGTTGCGCATCTTGGCGCCAGGACGCCGTCATAGTGGAGCGTTGGTGCGACATAGACGACATCGAGGGAGCCGTCCGCCGCGCCGACGTTGGAAACCGCCTTGTCCACCCAGCCCTCCAGCTTGTCGCGCTGTTCGGGCGAGCGGATTGTCGTTCGTTCTCGATGTCGTCCAGGAGCGCGAGATCGGGCCGGTGCGGGCCATGTCGGCGACCGCGAAGGCGTTTGCCCGAGCCGGGCCTTCGACCTTCACGCCGTTCTTCGTGACGATCACGCCTTCCTTCCAGACGCGGCCCTGGCCGGCGATCTCCGGGAAGTCGAGGCCAGTCTCGGATTGGCTTCCAGCTCGGCCTTGATCGCCTCGACCATCTGCGCCGACTGGTCGAAGGCATCCCATCAGCACGAGGATTGTACATTTGGCACGCTTGGCGATTACACCAGAGCGAGAAGAGCTGGGTGGTCAGCGTGGACTTCGCCTCGCCACGCGGGGCGGCGATCGCATCGTTCTGGCCGGGTGGGTGCGGCAAGGATCTCCGGAAGGCGCTTGTAGAGGTAGACGTGAAGGCGGCTCGGCTCAGGGCTCTTAACGTAGTGGGGGGGAAGAGGTCCGGCAGAAGAACTCGAAGCCCTTGACGGATCGAGCGCTTGGCGCCGGCGCGCGGCAACGGCAGGCGCCGCCTCGTCGAGGCCGGTGACCTCGGCCTCGATACGGCGCCGCAGCTCGTCGGCGAACGCTGAAGCTCACGCTTTGCATCGACCGCGCGGAACTTGTTCCCCCGGCCCGACATCAGCCGAACTCGCGCGTCAGCACCGGAAATGAACGCCTCCATCGCCTCCAGGAGGCTTTCGGGCAAGATGGGGATGATCGGAGACGACGAACTCGCCGAACTTCTTCATGCAGTCGTTGGCGGCCGACAGGCGCGACATTTCCGGCGAGAAGCGACCGACGCCGAAGCCGTCTTCGTCATCGCGTCGGCGAGGCGCGACAGGGCCTCGGCCTTCTTCAAAGGGTCGATGTCGGAGGAATGGCGGATTTCGTCCATGGACGGCCTGGTGGATCGGCACATAATCCGAGGCGAGCATCTGCACGACGGTCTGCATGCCGTCCGACGATATACGGGCGACCGATCGCGCCTTTTCCCAGTCATCGCCCTCCAGCTCGGCCGAGGCCTTCCACCGCCGGGCGGGGCATAGGAGACATCAGAGCCGCTCGGCCGCCAGCTCCGCGTCAGGCGCCGTGGACTAGAGGGCGCGCAGCTTGGCGCGATGCTGGGCGGATGCGCCATGGCGTCAGCGCTTCAGTCGGCGAGCGAGATTTCCAGAAGCGTGCGGCCAACCGTGGCGACCATGTTCGGCCGCTTGACGCCTGGATGCTCGGCGCGGCCCACCGCGATCATACGACCCTGATCGGTCAGCGTCGCGCAAGCGCACCGTGCTTGACTCGGCCACCACAAGGTCCTCCTTCGCGAGCCAGATCAATTCAGCGCGCACCCTGGTCGCGGCTCGCCATGATGTGAACCGCCTGCACCATGTCGGTGACCGGCTCTCGTGGCCCGCGTCGGCCGCTAGATCGTCAAGGGGCCGCGCAGGATCGCGTGCGAAGGTGGCGCGTCCAGGCGTCGCCGTATCGTTCAAGGTCACTCATGGCCGCCCCGCCGGCTTCGCGCCGCTTCGCTCAAGATGTTTCTCGTGACGGATCATCGCGTCCTCAAGCCGCGCCTGGCGGCCGAGGACATGCTGGTAATCCTTGTTCGCCGACTCCTCGCGCCGATCAGGCGTCCATGCGGATCGCTGTTCGTGCATGGCCTGCGCGGTCGGCAAGTGGGCCATCTCCGCTTCCACCATGTCGATACGGCTGCGCACGGCGCCGAGCCCCTTGGAGACCTCGCCGACGCTGGCCCGAGGCGATTCGCGCAACGCCTCGATGTCCTTCTTGGTCGCGAACTTCTGCGCCATCGACCAAAGGCCCCACGCGAGGAGGCCGTTTGAAGGCGAAGACCAGCAAGGCCCAGTGCTGAGCACCCATTCCACGATCCGCCGCCCCTCAGCCGGGGCACGCTGGCGCGCGGGATCGGAAAGCCCCAGTCCGAACTGCCGATAGGCGCGGGCACGACCTCGGAAAGCTTGGCATCCACGAGACGGCCGAGCGCGGCCGGGTCGGCCTTCAGGCGCTTCAGCGCGCCGGGCGCCTGTTTCTGCACATCTCGATCACGTCGGCGACGATCTGCGAACGCACATCCACCGTCTTGATGTCCTCGGCATACGGGCAAGGGCGCGGGTCAGGCCGCGATCCACAGTTCATGCACGAAGGTGCGCGTCGCGTCCTCGATTCCGGCGGCCTGCGCCGAGCCGGCGAGCCCAAGCCAGCGCAGGAGGAGCCGAGTGCGGCCACGACCAGGACTTCGGCAACAACGCCGAGATAGTCGCCGAGGATCACCGCCAATGGCGACAGGTCCACCATCGCACCATCGGCGGCGAAGGCCTTCCGGCTCGAAGATGATCGCCAAGAGGATCCGATCGTCACCCAAAGGATAATGCGAGGCAAGAACTCGGTGAACGGCAGAAGCGAAACATGAGCCGTGGTCCTGTCAGGCGGGAGAAGCTGGCCGAGCGCGTCGCCCGGAACATGGAAGGACGGGCAGGCTTTTCGCCGCGAACTCGTTGTGGCCGTGGATCGAGCGGATCGGGAACTTCGCGATCAGCTCGCGCGTCAGCCAGAGCATGGACGCCGCCTGGCGGGCCGTGCGCGTGTCTTTCGGGACGCGGCCGTCCGCCGATACGCCGCCGACGTAGCAACAGCCGATCGAGCCGGTGTTGTGGCCGGAGACGTGCGCGCCGATCTGGCCGATTGGGCGCCCGATCATGATCCGCCCGTCGCGATAGACGACGAAGTGATAGCCGATGTCCGACCAGCCGCGCGCCTTGTGCCAGGCGCGCATGTCGGGAACCGTGAAATCCTTTCCTCCGGCGTCGCGGCGCAATGCCAGAACACCGTGTCGATCCGGCGGGCGGTGTCGGGGATGCGAAAGCTTGCGCATTCGGCGGGGCAAGGAAGACGGGATGTTGCGGGGCCTGAACCGCGACATTGATCAGGATCATCGCCGACTTGTCCGGCTCGGCTCGGCCGGGCTGGCGATCGTCGTCGCCTCACGAAGCGCCCTTTTGGTCTGCGGCCCGGCGAGCCGTCCTCGACGAGGCCGTATGCCTTCTGGAACTGGCGGGTCGCAATTCGGTGTGAGCGGGCCGGTCAGGCCGTCGATCTCGCCGGGCGAGAAGCCGAGTTCCGTCAGGCGGGTCTGAACCTCGCGGACGTTCATTGGGCGGACTCTGCAACGTTCATGAAGAAGGTGCGGTCAGACGTGACAAAGCCGGAACCGGGACCCTTACGGCCCCGGGAACTACATCCGCCTGCGGCGCCTCGATCTGCTGTTGATCGAGATGCAATGGGATATGGGAGCCCGGCCTGTCACGATACCGGAAGCACGCCCGCTTACTCTCGGCCGAACAGATCCATCTGCCGATCGTCGCCCTTCGGCTCGTTGCGGACCTCGCGAACCCAACGCGCCGACACGCCAAAGCGGCGCGCGACCTCGCTCGTGGTCCCGGTCGCCTCGGCAATGAGGCGCTTGCGCACGAGGTTCCGACATCGCCATGGTCGGAACCTCGATCCGGTCGCGGCCCGCAGCCTCGACCAGCTTGCGAGCGGCCGTCTCGCCGATCGACTGGATCAGATGGTGGCCTTCGGTCAACTCCTCGGCACATAGACGTAATCGCGCCCCGCATAGGGTCCACGAACTGGAGTGCTGCGGCGCGCCCCACGATCTCGACGAGGGCGATCAGGCTCGCGGGCCAGCCGGTCGTGTCGATCGGTGTTGTCGTTCATTCGCCCGACCGCCTCGCCTCGCCTTCAGGCCTTCGATCACCGGAGCGGCGACGGCCGGATCGGTCAGGAAGCGCGCGGAGGCGACGGCGCCGCGGTCTGGCGCTTCACGAAGGCATCCAGAGCCCGATCCGAACCGTTCTCGATCGCACCGGCCTTCGCCAGCTTGATCCAGAGCGCACGTGCCATGCGGGGGTGACCCTCGGGATAGGACGCCTGCCGCACGCCCTTCAAGGCACCGGCCTTGGACAGATGTCGAGCACCTTGCGCCGCCCCTCGGCCGACAGCTTGAGCGAGGAGCGGGCGCCGGCCAGACGCTCCATCAGCGCCCGCCTGTCGTCGTCCGACAGGCCGAGCTTGGTGCAACCCAGCCTGATCTTGCGCAGCTCGGCCGCGATCCGCTCGGCCGAGGGCGCACGCGAGGATGCCACACGCGCGCCCATCACAAGGCACCCCCTTCGATTTCGCGTTCCAGAAAAGGCGGCGGGCGGCCGAAGCCGGACCGTTCCGGCCCGGTGGACGATCCGCTCCTCACCGGCGAGGACGCGGCGGGCGATCTCGGCCGCCTCGTGCCGGCGAAACACGAGGTCCGGCATCGGTTTCGGCCTCGGCATGCGGCTGCACCGTGAAGACGAGCCGGTCAAAGCCGGAAACCGCAAGCGTGCGTCCCTTTTGCCGCTCTTCATGGGGATGGTGGTGATGACGGTCGCGTCTTGCATCAGACAAGCCCCTTTTCGATGGCGAGGGCGTTCGGAGAGGGTGACGGTGGCGCGCGTCTCGCTGCCGCGCCGATAGGCAAGCTCGACGGCGGAGAGTCGGAGCCAGACGGCCCCGGCGCGCTCGCCATCGGTCGAGATCAGGATCGCCGTGGGCGTCTCCCGGTGGACCTGGACGTCCAGGTCGGTTTAGGGCGTCGGCGCGGCTCATTCGGAACCTCCCGGATGGGCGGCCGCATCATCCTCCAGAACCGCCACCAGAAGACGCCGGGCGGTTTCAGATCGCGACCGCCCGTTGCCCGCGATCGCATCCAGGCGAAACGGCCTCCACGGGCGTCAGGACGATTTTTTACGCTTGCACTCTTCGGCTTGGCGCCCGGCGCGGGCTCGCTCCGCTGCACGTCGCTCCACGACCAGGCGCTCATGACCGCCCCTTCCGATCGTGAGAACCGCGTCAACGAGGGCCGTCTTCAACGACCCGTTCAACGATGGTCCGAATGAGCCGATCTGCCGACATGTCCCGCCGGGCCGCATGCGGTCGCAGGCGCTCAAGCAAATGGTAGGTGAACTGCGAGGTCAGTTCGGTGGCGGCTTTTCGGCCGCCCCGTTCGCCGGAGCGGGCATGGCGCTGAACCCGCCTGCGCGAGGCCTCCAGGTCAACGACCTGCTTGGTCGTGATGCCGAGTGCGTCGGCGATCGCTTCCGTGGTCTTGCCCGCGCCCGCATGGCAAGCACCGCATCTGTCCGGCAGGGATAGCCTAGGACGGGAATGGAAGAGACATCAGGGCCACCTCCCGATTGGCGCGGAGGCCTCGGCCGAGCCGACGCCCTGCGCGAGGGGGGGACGCCCCCCGGCGGCGCGCCCGGCCCACACCGCGTCATCGTAGCGAGGCTTGTGGGCGCGTTGGCTCGCGGTGGTCGTGTCAGGATAGCGCCGCTCCAGCTCCCGTTGCGCCGAGGCTTGTTCCGCGTCCCCCGCCTTGATCGTCGCCGCGAACAGCGAGATCAGACGCGCCCGTAGGCGCACCACCATCCGGCCTGAAAATCGGCAACGGCGGCCCGCTTCGTCGCCAGCGTCCGGCGTCGACGATAGAACGTGCCCGCCTTGAAGCGCGCGGTTTCGGCCTCGATCCCGTTCGCAGACCTCGCGCAGATTTGACCGCTATTTCCGGGGCCGGGGGGGGGTTTGCCGACCCAAAAGGGGACCTGACGCGGGCCATCGCGGTTTGGTGAGGATCGCGGCCGTCGATGTGCAAAAAGGCGATCGTTGACCACAGCATTGCCCGGAAGGCCTTGCCGCTCGACTTTTCCCGCGAGCCGCGTTGCTCATACTCGACATCGCCGAGGTGCAAGCCATGCTCGGCCATCAGCTCGGCCGCCTTGGCTGCGGCCGAGATCGCTTCGCCTTCGGTGCAGCCGCGCGAGATCGTGCGGTCCAGCAACTGGCGGACACGCGCGCGGATTTTCTCACGATCAGCCATGCGCCACCTCCCGGCCCGCGCAAGGCGGCTTCGCAGGCCATCAGGTGTTCGTTTCCGCTCGGGACAGATGGACGGGATCGGGGCCCATACTCGCCCTCGCCACGCGCCCGGAGGTTTTGCGGCGATCGCCTCGATCGTGGCCGCGTCCCACAGGCCGGAATGACATTTTCCCCGGCGAAGGCCGCAACCTTCGCGCTCGGCCGCGACGCCGGCCATGAAGGCGTCGTGCGCTTCTGTGGACGTGCGCCCGATTTTATCCAGCGCGGGCAAGCCCTTCCACCAGTCGAGAAAGGCATCCAAGGCCGGGGTCGAAGATTTTCAGGGCGCCGGCCATCATGCGGCTCCCGCTTCGATGCGCCGACGGGCGGCGGCAATCCAATTACGCAGGAGCTGCGCACGGCCGGACGTGCATGTCGTCGAGACGCCGCCCATCATCAGGCGGAAGCCGCCCGCACCGTTGCGCACGGGCGCGATCGAAGCGCGCTCGGAACTTGCCAGTTCGTCGGCAAGCTGTCCTCGCGCTTGCGCCATTCATCGCGCGCGTCCATGCCTTCGGCGGACGGAAAGGCGCCGAGACCGGCGAGCTTGACTTCGACGAGCGCCACGAGGCGTTCAAGGTTCTGGGGGGATTGCCATCGCCGAACCTCACGCGCTCGCGATGTCGAGCGCGATGCGGCTGGCGTCACCAGTGTCGCGGTCGATCGTGTGGAAGCGGGCATATTCTTTTAGGACATCACCCGAACGGCATCGGAAATGATGTTCATGGCCTTCTGCCATTCGCCGCTTTCGTCCACCATCTGGTGACGGCGCAGGCCCAGAATGCGATCCACGTTGATCTTGCCGGTCTTGTCCACCTGGAAGGCCTCATCGACGAGCGCCTTCAGATTGACGTTGGCCCCGTTCGACCAGCGACGGATGCACCCGTCGATGACCTCCTTTGCGCTCTCCAGCTCGGGACCGAAGGCGATCGTGTCGGACACGCTGATCGTCAGGCGAAGCGACGTGTCCACCGTGGTCAGGACGATGCCGTTGCGACGCCCGCCGCGCGTCACACCATGCTTCTCGGCCAGCAGCTCGCGAAACCGCCTGAACCTCGGCGAAGACCTTGGTTCGGAACTCGGCGAGCTTGCGGCTCATTTCGCCCGCCTCGACGGCGGAGACGGCGCACCATCTCGTCTTCCAGGACGTGCTCCGGCTTCACCGCCGAGAGCGGCTTCATTTCGCCTTTCGCGAGACGGACATAGGCAACGCCATCCAGCTCGACGGTCGGCAGGGTCGGGGAAATTCTTAGCGGACATCGGGATCGCTCCGGGTTGCGGGGGGAAGAAGGGAGAGAACGACGGCACCGCCGGTCGGCGGAGGCGTTGCGGCATTGCCGGGGACGCCAACGAAGCGGAACGGACGGACCGGGATGGGGGCTGGCGGGGCGAACGTCTGGCGCGGGCGCGTCCAGTTCGTCAGCGAGCGCGTGGAATGTGCACAAAGGCCGCCGCGATCTCCCGATCGAACTTGTTGGCGGCCCGTGACGGTGTTTGATCCACGGTGTGAAAAGGCGAAGGTGCCCGCGAAGGATGTCGCTGCTCGTGCGCATGGTCATTCTCCTGGTTTCAGGGACGAGTGGGGGCATCGGCCGGACCGGCAGGCCCGGAACAGGACGACGCGATGGGGCACCGCGCTGTCGAAGGCGGGCGCGCTGTTCGCGAAGGCACTGGTCGGCGGGGATCGTCCCGAGAACGGGGCAATCCACCCGTCGCGGCCATGAAGGCCCCGCGAGCGGCCTTCTCGACCTTGGACAGATCGCCCGCCGGATAAGCGCGGCGCAGCAGCGTGGAGACAACGGCGGGCGTGTAGCCCATCGCCTTCGCGGCCTGCGCCTGGCTCGTGCGGTCGCACGCGAGCGCCAGCGCCTCGATCCAGTCGGGAAGAGCGGAGCCCCATGCCTCGCGGGCGCGCAGGGAAGCGGTTTCCGGCCCGCTCATGGACGCGGCTCCTCCTGCCAGGCGATCTTGCCGGTGTTCGGGTCGAAGACCGTCTTTCAGTCGCTGCACCATGGGGGCGAGCGGGCCGGGGTGTCGCGGGTGGGAAGGAAGCGATAGGTCGAACGCCCTTGACCCGGCGCGGCCGCCCGAGACGGTCACGAGATAGCCGGCGCGGGCGAGCCGTTTGCAGTAGTCGAGGGCGTCGGCCTCCTTCACCACGCATTTTGGGCGTGCTCGCCTGGACGGCGAGATCGGCGGCCGTGAACGTCGCGACGATCTTCATCGTGCGCCACATCTGATCGCGGCTGGCGCCCATCGTGACGGGTGAGCCGTCCGGCTTGAGCCGTGGCGCCTCGATCCCGGTGTCCTTGACCAACCGGTAGACCTTCGGGGACGAACGGGCGGGCCTCGCTCACGGCCTGGACGAACCCGCCGGCCAGGAGCGCGTCGAGGTAGGAGCGGATGGTCCGTTCGTTGACCAGCGACACGCGGCCGAGAGATCGGTCAGCGAAAACCCTTCGGCACGCGCCCGGATGGCCGTCCAGAGGACTTGCCGCGGATTGACGTGCCGGGACCTGATCGACGGGAAGAGCGGGCCATCGTCAAACCCTCGGCCGCCGGCGCGCGACCGGTGTAGAGGGGACGATCGCCCCAGCCGGCAAGGTCGATTGTTCCGCGCGCCCTCGGCCGAGGCCGTCTTCTCGATCCGGTCGAGATTGGTCACGATCCGGCGGGCCGAGCCTTCCGCCAGCCTCACCAGTGTGAACGAGGAGGTCATCCGCGATCTCGACCTTTTTGGCATAGAGCCGGCGAAGGTGCTTCGCTGTCATCGATCTGGACGGGCTGCGCGCCGACCCATTCGAGCACGCGGCCTGTGAAACTTTTCCCAGCGGGCGAGCTTGGCCGGAAGCCGCTCCTCCCCGATCAGCAACATGGGGGCCGCCGAGGCGCGATAGATGTCCTCGACAACGTCCACCATCTTGCGGGCGACGACGTTGTCCATTTCGTCCACGATCAGCGGGCGACGGACAAGGCCAGCTGTTCGGCGATCTTGTCGATCAGGTCCGCAACGGTGCCGCGCTCGTCCGGCATCCCCATCTGGCGCAGGATCGCGCGAACGAACGACCGGCGCGTCCAGTTCTGGTGGACCTCGACGTAATAGGCCTTGGTGCGGTTGGCGACGAAGGCCGCCGCCGTGGATTTGCCGTAACCGGACGGGCCGTGGAACACGACCATTCCGGGTAGGTGCAACTCGCGCTGGACGGCGAGATCGACGGCGGTGGCACAGATCGACACATTGCGAAGCATCGCGGTGGTCGAGAAGGCATTGACCGTTTGTGGTGTCGTGCATCATGTATTTGATCCTCGTAAGTGCATGCGATTAGCTGGCGGCGGCGGTTGAGGCTGACTCCTCGAACGCCGCCGTTAGTTCCTTGCGGACCTGGAATTCCGCTGCTGGGGATAGCTCTGGTGCCAGTAGCGCTGGTGCTCGCTGACCTCGGCGTTTGCCGCGATCGCCTCGTCCACGACGTGCCAAAACGCGAAACGGTCATCGGCATCGCGCGGGATCGCCCGATCCGCGAGCGATGAAACGAGGCGCGGCGGCTCGGCCGAGGCGGCGTCGATCCGGGGCGAACTCGGCCTCCAACTCCTCGTGCATCTTGAGCGCGCCCATCGGCAGCTCGGCCGAAAGCTCCAGGAGCTGCGGCCCGGCCTCGGCGCGCACCAGTGCGATCTTGTCTTCCAGAGGCCGAGGCGGCGGTTCTCACGCTGCTTGCGGGCGTGCTCGATCTTGGTCGCCGGCATTTCCGGAACGACATTGCCGTCGCGCTCGGCCACGCAGATCAGGCGGCTGTCCGATACGGCCCTAATCCAGACCCGCGCTCCATCGTGAACGTCATAGGCGACGCGCACCATTTCGCCGCCGAAGGGCTCCAAGGCTTTCGAGAAGTAGCGGCCCCACGGCAAAACTGACCTCGCCACGGATCGCCTTGCGTAGGAGCTGCGGCCGAAACAGGTCTTCGGTGACCTCGGGCGGCAATACCATGGGCTCCCAGCCCTTGGCCTTCGCAGCCTCCAGCGCCTCGGCGGCGTCATGTGCCGAAGCTTGCCGGTCTGCCGATCGCGCGCCTTCGGCAGACCGCGATGGGGACGGTTGTTGTAGGCGGCGACCTGTTCGCCGGCCCATTCCAAAAACTCGGCCCACTCCATCATGAGGGGCGAGGCACCGATGCGACGGATATCGGCCTCGACGAGCTTGACGACCCGGCGACGCGCCTCGTTACCATGTCCCGACCGCTATAGGTCGGCAGTGTGCGGGCGGAACTCTTCCAGAGCGAGCCCTGCAAGCGCTCGATCTTGCCGCGCGACTGCGCCCGGCGGGAATGGAATTGACCGGCGTCGCGCCGATCCGTGACAGAAGGGCCGGTCACGTCGTCGGCGATCGTCTCCGATGTGAATCCGGCCCCGTTGTCGGTGTAGAAGGCGGCGAACTGGCCCGAGGTGCTCGACGGCACAGCGGATAGCATCCATGGTGACTTCGGTGCTTTCCGACAGCCCGGCCGACCAGCCGAAGACGTAGCGCTGTGGCGACGTCGATTATGGCGCAAACTCAGGCCTGAACGGACGGGCATGGACGGGTGCGCGACATCTGCTTGAAACAATGTCCATCCGCCGAAACGATATCGAGCGGCATTAAATCGTCCGTTGAAACGCCGTTTGAAGGTTCGGAACTTCAGGAGGCCGTTCGGACCGTGACGGCCGCGCTCGCGATCGACGATCGACATGCGGGTGAGAAAACGCCGGGCTTGACTGGCGGATGGCGCCGGAACGTCGGCCGGAAGATCTTCCGGCAGATCGCGAACGATCGCTGCAAAGCGAACGTTTCGTCGGCGTACGGTAGGCCTTCAGGAGCGCCGGCGCCCACAAGGGAATATCGGCGACCGCTGGGGCGCTCTCTCGTGGCGCCAGAGCCGCGACGCCCTTTTGCGACTCCGCTTTCCACCGAAAGATGGTGGCGCGCGACAGCGTGCGGCTGCCGCTCTTGCCGCCCTTGGCGTTGGCGAAGGTCACGAGCTTCTGGAGATTCGGGGCGAAGCTCGCCCGCTGCCGCGAGGCGGATCAAACCTCGCGAATGGCGGCCAGCCTGCCCCCCGATCGCGGCGAGCCGGTCGATTTCCAGGAGGATCGCGGCGCGTGCATCCATGCACCGGCGCTGCCAGTCGGCGAGGCCGGTCGTCTTGCGGATCGCGGTCGAGATTTCGGAATAGGTCGCGGTCGGCCCGGTCAGCAGCGGCGTCGACTGCCCGGTGCCTGCCTGGCGGCGCATGAGTTCTTCGCGAGCTGCCTGCGGCAGGGCGGTGATCGGGTATTCTCGGCCTCCGCCGCGCCCAGCACGAGGACGGGACGGCCACTCCTCTCGCTTGGTAAGCAGTTGTATCGCTCGCTCCGTTTTCGGAACGCCCGGTAGATCTGCTGAAGCGATCTCATTAGCGGTGACCCACAAGACACTCACCGGCCTTCTCCCTTGACCTGACGCGAGGCCCAGTCGAGCGCTTCGGTGGACATGCCGCGCCGCAGCTCCTGCTTGCGGTCGCGCAGGCGCTTGGCCTCAAGCTCCAGCATCACCAGTTCTGCGATCTTGGCGGCCTCGGCCGGAACGGATCGGTGGTCGCAGGCCATCAACGACCAGGGTCAGCAGGCGGAAGTCCTCCGTGACCCGGCAGATCGCCGGCAGGCGCCACGCCGGAAGCTGCCAGTCCGTCGAGCCCGGGCGCTATAGCGATCCAGCATGTTCTTGGTCAGCTCACGTTCGGACGGCTGGAGACGGTTGACCTCGGCGGCGATCGCATGGCGGTCGAGCCCTAGGGTTCAGCTTCGCGAGAGACAGCGTTTCGCCGAGAGCGTCACGGATCGCCGCATCCATTTCGGACAGCGAAGGCGCGCTCCGCGCGTCGAAGAAACTCGGTGATCAGGCCCCGATGTCGTCGGAGAAGGGCGGCCGTGAGGACATGCGAAAGGTCTCTCTAAAGCGTCAGGTTTGACGCTCGGGGAGCGGATGAAATTTCGACACCGACGGCGTCGGCCCATTGGAAAAGCTGGATGGCGTTCGGGACGGCCTCGCCGTCTTCCCAGCGCTGAAAGGTCCGGCGAACTGGTGAGGCAGGGGGTGCGCGATTGCTCTTGCGTCAATCCTGACGCCGCCGACCTCGAATGAGCTGGCCGGTGAGGCGCATGTAGCTGGCCTTCCAGGACAGCCCCCGTCATTTCGCCGGCTCCTCGAACGGTCCGATCGAGGCGGTCAGATCGAGATATTCATGCCAAGCCATAAAACTGGACGGCGTTTGGGATCGCGGCTCCCGTTTCCCATTCTTCGATGGTCGCGGAAGAGACGCCGACGCGGCGCGCGAGCACGGCGCGCGAAACGCCGGCTTCGCGGCGGCGCCGATAGAGGGCGCCGGCCATGGCCGCGTAGCGATCCGAACCAGGGGCCGCATGTTCACGCTGCCCCCTGCATTTCACAATGACGGCCGCTTGGCTTCCGCGTTATCACTTTCCTGTCACGACGGGGCGGTTGATCGGCTTCCGTCGCGAAGGTAACGGGTGGGCCAGATGTCCTTCGGCTGAAGGCCCAGAAGCTTTGCAACCAGAGCCTCGCCGGCAGCATCGGTCTTGTTGACCGAGGAACGGCAGGAAATGAGCCGGGAGACCATTGGCGGTCGCCAGACGATCAAGCGACCAGGCCTTGCCGTTCTCGTCCTTCTTCATGCGGACGGCGGCCTTGATCTCCTCCGGGGGGCCAGTCGCCGGCGGCGGTTCGGGCAACAAGCCAAGTCCCATCGGGACGCTGAAGAGCCATAACGCTGTACCTTTCCCCAGCCGGCCAGGGCTGGGTTTTTTCGAGGGGTTGAATCCATGTTCACGTTCGTGAACGCTCTTACTATAAACTCCGAAAACGCCTTCATCAATCGATAAAATGCGATTTCGGAGTTCATCAGAGCGAATTTTGAACCCGTTATCGGTTCCCGTAATGAAAACAGGCGCTTGCAAACTCCGAAATTTCGGAGTTCGTGTTTCAACGCTTTTCGGAGTTCGTTAATTGAAGTCCGAAAATCGACTATGCCGAAGTTTTGGTCCCGGATCGCGAACCTCATTGGCGAGGAAAAGCCGTATCCTTGGGCGCGGAGAATGGGTTTGTCCTCGGCGACTTGGTCTCGGTTTTGGTCTAAGCACGAGACCCCGAAACTAGAGACGTTACACCGGATCGCTGTAGGTTCTGGGGTGACATTGGATGGTTGATCTACGGTCGCTCGCGCCGGCATCTCTCACCCGAAAACGCGAGGTTGAGGCGAATGTCATAGCCGTGCCGGTGCTAGCCGTTCGCGGATCGGCCGGTCCCGGTACCGCAGCCGGGGAAGAGGAAGTGCCGACACGCTTTGTCGAGGTCGCGCGCTCGCTGTTATCCGACAAGGGCCTTCAGCCAAGGGGCATACGTCGGCCTTGACGATCCAGGGCGACCTCGGCAGAGCCGACCCTGTCTGACGGCGCAACTGGTGCTTGTGGATCGCTCCCAGACCCATCCGCAGGACGGCGGGGATGTATGTGATCAGCGTTGGAGGGCGATATTGTCGTGAAACGGATTTCAACGCCTTATCGAAGGGGGGCTGCTGCTCAAGTCGGACAATCCGACCTATGAGACGCAACGCGTTTCCGCAGCCGACGCAGAGGCCGTCAGCCTGCGGATCATCGGGCGCGTAAGGTATGCGCTGCGATCCATCTGATCCTTCTTCCAACCCAGATCAAAGGACAACCGAGAATGCCGACCATTCAACGTGAGGTTCGCCGCCGCAGCTTTTTTGGAAAGCTCGTCAAGTTCCTCTTCATTGCCTTCAACGCCCTCATGGTCGTTTGGTCATGCCTACTGGGTCAGTCTCGGCGATGTCCTCGCCGGTGCGCAGTCGGACGCGGAACTCGCCGGAGGCACCGTTGGCGCGGCCGCTCGGCACCGGCGCTTGCTCTTCGTCTGGGTGGCGGGGGGCCGTCATCCTCGGGCTGTTCACGCTGTTCACGCGCGGCAACGCTTCCTGGTGACGGAAGAGGTCTGACCCGGACCTGGGGCGGCGCTCACTCGCCGCTCTTTTCGCGCTCGCCCGAGTCTCATTCGGCGCGCACTTTTCGACTGCCCCCCGCGCAATCGTGCTTCATTCACCGCTCGCCGCCGTTCTACTGCCGATGACGGCGGAAGTCCTGCGCTGTCGGAGTTTGCGGGTTGTCCGTCTCAAACCCTACAGTCTCAAATGAGCCAGACCCTCACACCCGGGCATTTATCGGCGCGAAAGCGCATCGGGTGAAATCTCATGGCAGGTCAAAGTCCCGAACCAAAGGATTTTCCAGCCTTCAGCCATGTCCTTCCCAAAATACCGTGACGCTGAGCAGGCGTTGGCGGAAGTCCGATTTCGTCAGGCACGCGGTGTCCGGTGTGAATTTTCCACGGACGGCTGCGGGGTTTCCACGCCTTGGGGGGGTCTCGAAGCCCGAATTCAGGCGTTGAAGGAATGGCCGGCGTAAGGTGAAGGGGGCGCAGCCTGAGTTGTACCGTTTTTTGGACGCTTCCTACGCGAAGAGACCGCTTGTGTGTGCCTATGCGGATGGGCAAACCTGACGCATTATCCATTTCGAGGACTGGCTTCACGAGCGGCTGGAAGAAGTTTCTCCCGGCACGGCGAAGCGGGAGCTTACCCTCTTGCGCCCCGTGCTACGCCGAGGCCTGCCGCAATCTGGGTTCTTCCCGGTTCCCCTCTGGTCTCGTTGAGAACCCGAGAGTGCAAGATGAGCAATCTCGCGGTTTCAGCCGGGAGAAAACATCTCCTGATGAAAGAAACTCCAGACTAGTGTCAATCCATACGTTCTTCCAGCTGCTTTATTCACCTTGGAGACCGCGGTCCGTCGGGGTGAATTGTTGCGGCTTGAGGTGAAATTCTACGATTCCTGCCGCGGCCTAGTCATTTTGCCCGATACGAAAAACGGCTCCTCGCGCTCCGTCATTGACGAGAAGGGCGCAAGGAATAATCGATAGCTTACCCCGTCGTGGGGACCTTCATTTTCGACGTACCGATGGAGACATTGAAACAAGCATTCGAGCGGGCTCGCGATCGTGTCGGGATGCATCATTGGCGGTGGCACGACTTTCGACACGAGGCGATATCGCGCCTGTTCGATCAGGGTATGCCTCTCGAGCAGGTCAAAGACGTATCCGGGCATCGCGACATCAAGAGTCTCCTTCGCTACAGACATGTCAGAGAAGACGACACTGTTTCTCGGCTCCGTCGGCTCGAGGATGAACGTGAGCATCTCGCAGCTGAACGCCTGAAGCAGCTCATGGATCAACGCTGACGCTGTTGCGAGAAACATTTAAGCGAATACGTCAACGCAACGTGATCGATGGCGTGAAGATGTTCGGCCGGGGCTTGAGAATGTTTTGCGACTGCCCGCATTTCCTTCGGCGATCTGACCACACGACGAACGAGCTCTGCATCCGGTCGAACCTGCTCGAGATGGAGGGCCGAGCCCAGTTCGAACGGCGAAGGCGTATCTCGATACCGTTGTCCGCGTCGTTTTGTGCCCGGCGATCGCCGCGACCTCCTCGATCGGCAGGTTTTGCTTGGCGGTCGCAAGCGCGATGTGGCGGGTGGTGTAGGGCGCGATCCGGCGAATGTTGGCGCGTCGGCAGGCGCGGGCGATACGGCTGCGTAAGCGTTGCCAGAGCGTTGCTTGCGTCGCCAGCCTCTGCCGCGCGGCGATGGAATGCTTGCAGCAGGAAGTCGACGTGCCGGACGAAGTTCGGGTTCGGCTCCGTGACGGGTGAAAGGTCGAGCGTCCGCCTGACCGCAAGGCCACGACCCGTTGGTGACTTTCGCGCAGCGGACCAGCAGCTCGTGACCGTCGACGTCGTCGCCCGTGCCACTCGATCGGCCGAAGGCCCAGATGCGCGTTCAGCCAGAGAAAGCCCCCGCAGACCCGATCGACCGCATCACCCGCCATCAACATTCCTCGCAAGCGCACGAGCTCCTCGATCCGCATGGTTTGCGTTTCCGGGCAGAAGTGCGTCGCGTGCCGTGCGGGTCTTCGGCCGGGGTGACTGGAAGATCACTTTCTCTCGCAGCGCCTCCATCTGTTCCACATGCGGCGAGCTGGGCTCGATGCGGTTTTGGATGTCTGCGGCCAGAGCGGTGCGGTAGAGTCGGACCGTCGCCGGCGCCCACCGATCATGCTGGGCCAGAACCAATTTACGACCGCGGCGAGCGTGAGAGACGGTCGCAGCGTCCTCTCATCCTCTGTTCGTTCCTTTTCGGCTTGGCGGCGCAGATTCTGGGCCCGGCGGCGGTAGGCGAGACGCGTGGCCGGTGCCCGGTTGCCGACATTGCCGAGGCGGGCAAATATGGCTTGCGAGGCGTCATGCATGGAGCCGAGCTCCCTTTGTTACATGACAGATCCTCGACGATCCGCCGGCAATCGGGAAATCGACCGTCGCACGATTCATTGGCGTCGATTCTCGGGCGTGAGGGGTTCTGCTGCCGCAGCGCCCCGAACCTACGAGGTACGATTCGTACGTGATCGGCGATTCCGTTAACGCTGTTTGCGTTTCGCCGTCTGGCGGACTCGTATGGGGGACGACCGGGATATATTGGAGGGTGCGGGGCTCCCCGCCGGCGTCTTTGCGCCGTTCACAAGGCGACCGACGAAGGACTGCAATCCTTCGCCGGTCTGACCACAACGAAGCTGTTTGGAGCATTCGTCATGGCTGAGGCCATCTACAGCGAGCGCGTGTGCGCGCTCAAGACCCCCACGAAGATCAGGCCATCTCGAACCGCTTGCGCCGCGATCGTCGCGCAGTGCACGAGCGCCGCATGACGGCAACGGCCCGTCGACGATGGCGACGATGGACGCTGCGGATTGGCAGCTGCTGGCGACGCGGCTCCTTGCCGCCGATGCGGCGGACGGCGCTGCGATGCCGGTCAAGGCCGAGGAAGGCATGCTCCAGCGCCTGGCGGCTCCGGGCGATCGTCTGGTCGCCATCGCCGGCAGCGAGATGATCGGCTTTCCTCGTCGACCGTTTGGCCCGGGGACACGGTGCTGCCGGATCCCCCGGCGTCGTCCGGTCTGGAGCCGCTGCGGGCCAAACCGCCTCTTCCCATCGTTCCGCCGAGACTGGTTCTCGATGCGCGCCCGCCTCGGTGCGGCAGCGCCTTCGTGTGCCCGGCCCTTTCGTTGCCCTGATGACGCGGCGCCCGGCGCCAGCGTCCGGAGGTCTCCCATGCCTGTTCGTCTGCCCCCCGCCGGGGCCCCCACGCTCCGCATGTCCCCCTTTTCCCCTTTAAATGTTTTTTTGACCCTCGTGAGGTCGGGGGCTGTTCGCCGGGCCGTCGTCGAGACGCCGCTTTCCGCACGACCCCACGCTCGGGGGGAATGTCGCAGATCTCGTCGCTGGCGGCCTCGCTGGTGCGCCGGCATGGGCGTTGTCTCCGCCACCCTGCTGGCAAAGGCCATCGACATCCTTGCCGGGAAAGGGCCGCTCGAAGGGGCTTTACCGGAACTGGCCCTTTTCCGTTGACCAAGCTGGCGCAGGATCTCGTCCGCGCCAATGCCCCCGGCCGCGTCGACCGTATCGATTTGCCGCGGGAGGGGGTCTTCGAAGGGGTGTACCGCGCCGAGCGTCGTCATCAGCGAGGAGCTTCGGCACGGCGTGGATCGTCGAGGGTCAAGCGTTCAATGCCAGCTACGGGGCCCCAAACTTTTGAAGGGCCCCGCAGCGGGGTTTGGGGGTGGCCCGCCTTTGGCCACGCCGATCCTGCCCCCGGGGTTTTCCCCCCGCAAAGCCGACTGCAGGCCCTTCTGTCTCCCTCTAAGGGGGGGACGACCATCCCGGGGGGCTCACCCGAAAGGCTCGAC
>JBBMOL010001849.1:0-31589 GCA_037954665.1 Laguncularia racemosa
CTGTAAAAATATAACCCTTTTCTCTAGTAAAAATTTAAGATTGGGGGATCTATTCATACAAAAAATTTTGAAACCCCCAAAATAAGCTTGTCAATGCAAATTTTTTTAGCTAGTCCAATCAATTCCTTTTCATATCTGTAAGCTTAAAGTGCTTGAAAAAGGGGTTGGGTTTTTAAAAGCATTGGACATGCTTCTTGCTGAAAAAAAAGCTTCAATCCCAATGGCCGAACACCCCACTCAACAATGAACTCCACATAAAAATTGGGGAAAGCTCAACGGTGCTTTAGTCATTGCATCCCTCAAGGTTAAAAAAAGCTTTTTTCCGCTTGATCATTCTTAAAAACATTTTTCTTAAATTAAAAGGTGCAGCAATTAGACCATATTTTTCACAAATTTCCGATAATACTAGGACCCCAAAGGGAACCCTTAATGCCTAACCGGGTTGGGTCTAGCCACGTAACCATAGCATCAATCTTTTGAGGACTTTTGAACACCTTTTTTCCCGAAATTATGTGACCCAATCACACCATTGTTTTGCAAAAATACACTTACTTTGCTTCAAATACAACTGATTTATTGGGGGGAAAAGGGAAAAAACCATTTTAATGTTTGCAATGTTCCCCCCAAATAAACCTTAAATCAAAATGTCATCAAAGAAAACCAAGACAATTTCCTCAAATACCCCTTAAACACCTTATTCATAAGTGGCTTGGAATGTTAATGGAGCATTAGTTAAACCGAATGGCATGACTAAAAATTCGAAGCGGCCGTGATGATTCGAAACCGCAATCTTATCAACATCTAATGGATACATTCTAACTTGATGGTACCGAGAAAAAAAAATTTTAAGCTTTGAAAAATAACAAGCTCCATGTAATTCCCCTAAAAAACTCATCAAAAAACGACAAGAACTCATCTGTAATTGTCTTCTCATTTAGAACTCAATAGCCCGACACAAAATCTCCAAGTTTGATCGCTTTCTTGACTAGCAAAACTGGGGAGAGAAAGGAGATTGGCTAAGTTAATCACACCTTTAGCTAACATTTCATCACATTGTATTTTAATCTCATCCTTCTGATTGTGTAGGTAGCGATAAGGGCATAACTCAATCGAGGAAGTCTCCAAATTTTAATTATATCGATAAATCACATGCTCAGTGTGGTGGAAGTCCACGGGCTGCAAAAAGTTCTAAAAACCCTCTACCACATCATCTTTAAATCTCTTTTCTCAATCAGCTTCCTTCTGTAATATAGCAATTTAAAAAAAAATACACCTCTCTTCCAGCTATTCCACATATTACAACCTGCTTCTCATTCAACATAAACTTCATCCTCATCAATGAAAAATCCCAAGTGATTGGTTCTAGAGACTTAAACCAATTCACTCCTACCACCACCTTTACTCCACATAGCAGTAATGCATATAAGTCTAGAAGGAACGAATTTTCATCCACATGTAACTCAACTATCCAACAGATTCCTTGACTTTACACCCTCTCTCAATTCGCCACCTCCACCCCAAAACAATCCTTGAGTTCCATTCACAAGTGAAGTGTTTGGACCAAGCCAACACTCACAAAACCGTGAGTACTTTCAGAATCTACTAGAATTGTTATCGAATGACCCTTAATTAATCCACGTACCTTCATCATTTGTGGTTGAGCGAATCCTACCATGGCTTGTAAGTTTCCAACTCTCCTTCGGCACCCTCCTCTTGAACCAACTCTTCCAACAACTTATCTAGACTAGGATCTTCCTCCATTTCCAACTAGAAATGACGTTTACATTTGTGTCCAATATTGAAATATAGATTTGTTTATATATTTAGAAAAGATATTTTTTTGGAAATATCATGTATTATAGCCTTTCTATGTATAGAAATATCATGTATTATAGCCTTTCTATGTATTGTAGTTGTTTCCTTTTTAGTTCCTTGTAATCTTCTATATTAAACCAAATGTTGTAAGGAGAATAATAAGAAAAAAGATTTCTTCTTCATTCTCATCATGTTTTTCTGACATGGTATCAGAGCCTAGCGTTTAGGAATTCTGGAAATTTTTTTTTTCCGGCCTCAACTTATTCCTTTGTCTCAATCCTCATCTGATTCCATTACAACATACCTCGTCTGTTTTTAAAAACACAGCCAGCAATTGCATTAGAGACCAACATAGGGAGACCTAAACCTGTCAAGAAAGACTTCTTTCCTAGGGTTTATAAGCAAGCCGTCACTACTGGGCTGCGTTTTTTGGGCTGCGTCTTCCCTGGTTTTTGTTTTTCTCTTGTTATCAGCCTTAATAGCTTAACATCTTTCTCGGTCAACATGTCTGAAATTGTCAACAGCCCCAAACCATTCAAAGACTCCAATAATGTCCAAAAAATTGAGAATTGCAAAATATCCGAACCTCCTATAGATTTAATGGGAAGAATTATCTAAAATGGTCTCAATTTGCCCGAACTTATCTCAAAGGCAAAGGAAGACTCAATCATCTTCTCGGGACTGGACCAACAAAGAACGACCCTGCATTTAATGCATGGATGAAAGGATTCAATGATAATGTCGTGGCTATGGGATTCGATGGATTCTACAATAGTGACACTTGCATGTTTCTTCAACACAGCAAAGGAAATATGAACTTCCTACGTCGCACGTACTCAAAAGCCCATGATGCTGCACAAGTGTATGAGATCAAAGTCAAAACTTGAGCCACTAAGCAAGGACAAATCAATCACAGAATATGCAAACATATTGCAAAACCTGTGCAAGAACTTGATCATTATCGAGTTTTTGAAATGAAACACCCTGAAGATGCAATAATCTTGAAGAACTTCATTGAAAAAGATCGTGTTTATGATTTCTTGGCTGGATTGAATCCGGAATTTGACCAGGCTCGAATCCAAATTCTTGGGAAAGAGAAAACTCCCTCCCTAGAGGAGACCATATCACTAATACGGTGGAAGAAAGCCAACATGCTGTTATGCTGAAAACCCGAACAGTAGGTGAGTCAGCCCTGATTGCAAGAATGGAACCTCGAGACACAAGGAAAAATAACATGTCAAGATACCAAAATAGGGAAAATTAGATTAAGGAGAGCAAAGACAACCTTTGGTGCACTTATTGTAAGAAACCAAGGCACACAAAAGAGAAGTGTTGGAAACTAAATGTAAACCACCAAGCCAAGAGTGGGGAACCAATGGGGGCAACAAAGATCTCATGCACACATGACAGAACAATCAAAACTAGAGGAAAGCCCAGCAAAGGAGGGGTTCAACAGTGAAGAGATTGAGAAACTAAGAACCTTATTGGGATCCTTGGAAAAAACCTCTGGAACGTGTTCTCTAGCTCTCTCAGGTAAACCTTTATCTCCTCTTTGTATGAATGCCTCAGATAACTTACATACTAATGCATGGATAATAGACTCTGGAGCCACGGACCATATGACTAACATGTCTCAACTCTTCCATACATACACCCCATGCCCTAGTAATAGGAAAATTGCAGTAGCCAATGGCACTTTAGCTACTGTTGCAAGGATTGGAGACATACATATCACACCTACTATTACATTAAAGAATGTTCTTCATATACCAAAATTATTGGCCAGTCTTGTCTCCATTCAAAAACTCACAAATAACCTGAAATGTTATGCTGTTTTTTACCCTTCTTACTGTGTCTTTCAGGATCAGGAAACAAGGAGGAGGATTGGACTTGCTAAGGAAAGTAGTAGCCTTTATTACCTTGAATATTCTAAGAAACCTAGGAGTAATTTACTTTTCTCAGTTCATCAAATAAACATGTTTTTTGGGTTGTATCACCTACGTCTTGGACATCCATCTTTTAGATTTCTCAAAGTCATGTTTCCTCATCTGTTTCAAGGAATAGATATTACTGAGTTTCACTGCGATGTTTGTGAATTTGCAAAACATACTCGTGTATCTTTTCCTATCAATAATAAAAGAAGCTTACATCCTTTCCATTTGATTCATAGTGACATATGGAGGCCTTCCACAATCACTAATATTTCTGGAGCTCGTTGGTTTTTATCCCTAATTGATGATTGTACTCGGTTACATGATTATACCTTCTAAAACAAAAGTCTGATGTCAGCACTATCATACCTAATTTTGTCTCTATGATTCAAAATCAATTTGGGTGAAAATAAAAATGTTTTGGACAAATAATGCTAGAGATTATTTCAACCAAACATTGTCACCCTACTTCCAATCTCAAGGCATTCTCCACAACTCTTTATGTGTTAACACACCTCAACAGAATGGGGTAGCTGAAAGGAAAAATGGGCATTTACTTAACACCACACGAGCTTTACTCTTTCAAGGAAATGTTCCTAAGTCTTTTTGGGGGGGTGCCATTCTAACTGCTACATATATGATAAATAGACTTTCCTCACCTGTCCTAGACAATAAGAGTCCCATGGATCTCCTTAACAGTTTCTTCCCACATTTCAAAACCTCAAATGGGCTTACACTTAGAGTGTTTGGGTGCACAGCTTTTGTCCATGTCCATAATCAACACAGAAGTAAACTTGACCCCCGAGCCATCAAGTGTATTTTCTTAGGTTACTCATCTACTCAAAAGGGATACAAATGTTGTCACCCTTTATCTAGGAAATGGTTTATCTCTGCTGATGTTACATTTGCAGAAACAACTCCTTTTTTCTCCAAGTCCTCTCTTCAGGGGGAGATTTCAAGTGTAGAAGAGAATACTAATGAGTACTTTGAACCACTTCGATCTCTTGATCTTCAATCTCGTGATCTTCCTCTCGTGCCAAACACAGTTAAACCAGGGTCAAATTCTGTAGAACCAAATGATGACCATCCCAAGATTTCTCAAGTATATTCAAGAAGAAAGGTTGCTACTGAACCAACACAAGTCCAAGAATCCAACTCAAACAATGATAATGAAGTCATGGAAAAATCTGATTTGCCTCTAGATGCACAACCTGTTGAACCATCTATCAATCCAACAGATGACCTTGATCTTCCCATTGCTGTGACAAAAAGGAACCAGAGAATGCACTAAGCAACCTCTTTATCCATTATCCCACTATGTCTCACTTAAACATCTATCACCAGCACACAAAAGGTTCATTGTGAGTCTAAACACCATTACTATTCCCAACACGGTTTCTGAGGCATTGTCAAAAAAGGAATGGAGGAATGCTATGAGAGAAGAGATGAGTGCCTTGGAAAAGAATAAAACATGGGAGATTGTTGATAAACCAAAAGGAAAGAATATTGTTGATTGTAAGTGGATTTTTATAATGAAATACAAAGCAGATGGATCCCTTGAAAGATATAAAGCCAAATTACTGGCCAAGGGTTACAGTCAGAAGTATGGAGTTGATTATCATGAGATTTTTTCTCCAGTTACAAAAATGAATACCGTGAGAATTTTATTGTCATTAGCTGCTCACTTCAATTGGCAACTCATTCGATATGATGTCAAAAATGCATTTCTTCATGGTGACTTGAATGAAGAAATCTACATGAATATTCCACCAGGATTTCAAGGAGACACGGAGAATAAGATATGTAAACTGATGAAGGCTCTTTATGGGTTAAAACAATCCCCTAAAGCTTGGTTTGGAAGATTTGCAAAGGTAATGAAGAAGTCTGGTTACAAACAAAGTCAAGGAGATCACACTCTGTTTATTAAGCACTCAACTGTAGGGGGAGTAACTGTGCTTATTGTCTATGTGGACGACATTATAATAACTGAAATGATGAGAGAGAGAAATATAAGTTGAAGGAACAGCTAACTAGAGAATTTGAGATAAAGGAATTGGGAAAACTGAAGTACTTCCTTGGTATTGAAATGGCTTATTCTACACAAGGAATTTTCATTTCATAGCAGAAATATGTGACCGACTTATTGGCAGAAACCGGGAAGATTAGAAGTAAACCAGTCTCTACTCCAATAGATCTAAACCACAAGTTGGGAAAAGCTAAGGAAGAGCCAGTGGTTGACAAGAGAATGTACCAGAGATTGGTTGGAAAGCTTATATATCTAGTTCACACTCGACCAGACATTGCATACTTAGTAATTGTAATTAGCCAGTTCATGCATGATCCGAGAGAATCTCATCTTCAAGCTGCGTATAGGGTACTTCACTGCTTGAAAGGCAGTCCAGGAAAGGGAATTCTATTCAAAAAGAACTCCAAACTTACTCTGGAAGCCTACACAGATGTTGACTATGCTGGTTCTCCAGTGGATAGAAGATCAACTATCGGGTATTGTACTTTTGTTGGAGGTAACCTGGTAACATGGAGGAGCAAAAAACAAAATGTGGTAGCTCGATCTTCAGCCGAATTAGAGTTTAGGGCAATTGCTCAAGGACTTTGTGAACTGCTTTAGTTGAAAATCATCTTAGATGATTTAAGAATTAAATGGGATGGTCCTATGAAGCTATATTGTGATAATAAGTCAGCCATCAATATTGCACATAATCCTATACAACACGATAGGATAAAGCACATAGAAATTGATAGACATTTTATCAAGGAAAAATTGGAGAAAGGGCTGGTGTGTATGTCCTATATTCCAACAGGACAACAATTAGCAGATGTTCTAACAAAAGGGCTGAACCACACAAGTCATTATAATCTTGTGACCAAGCTGGGAATGGAAAACATCTATTCCTCAACTTGAGGGGGAGTATTGAAATATAGATTTGTTTATATATTTAGAAAAGATATTTTTTTGGAAATATCATGTATTATAGCCTTTCTATGTATTGTAATTATTTCCTTTTTAGTTCCTTGTAATCTTCTATATTAGACCAGATGTTGTAAGGAGAATAATAAGAAAAAAGATTTCTTCTTCATTCTCATCACGTTTTTCTGACATCCAACAATGAATGGTTCATCACAATTGAAACAAAGCCCTTTCTCTCTTCGACTTGCCAATTTTGATCGACTCAACCTATGCACATACTGACCCTTGCTACTTGAATTGTTCAGAGTGAAATTCCTCCTAGCTGGCATCATTTCCTCCATAAAATGAATTCCCCTCCTCTCATAGCAACGTGCTAAAGCCATGGCTTGATTCAAATTTGAGGATAATGCTCCATCCTAAGGCAACAGAGAGGTGATGTGGGCGGTCAGTTGTTCGAATCTTCTCTGATAAACTTCCATCATGCCTGTTTGCTGGAGTTTGGCGAGTTCACCCTGTTTATTGGTGCTCAAGGGAGGGCTGAATCGAAGCTTGCACATGAACTCGTCCCAGTCATTTCTGGTTTTTCTCTCTCTAACTTCAAAAACCAAAGTTGTGCATCGCCTCCCATGTGAAACGCAGCTAACTCTACCATATCCGCTGCCACAATCTTCTAATGTCAAAAGAAATGTTCACACTTATTTAACCAGCCAATGGGATCGATATTTCCATCGTATTTGAGAAAATTGATCTAGGAATATTTTGGAGTGAATACTCCCCTTTCTTATCGACTTCTGTGGCTATCCTCACCTTCCTCTGTCCTTCGACAATTAACCCCTCCATCTAACTAACCTTCAGCAACTTGAGAACCTAATGCTCCTTGTGTCCAACTAGCGATTTCCATACTCAACTATTGTTGTTTCGACTCCATCCTTGCCTTATCCTCTTTGTACATCATCATGAAGGCCTCGAATTGCTGCTGCAATTGCTTGATTTCTTCCATGAAGCACGGCTCTAATACCAATTTGTTAGCGGATCGAATTTGAAATCTAGTGATAGGACGATTACAATTTATTTCTTCTTGAAAAATCTGTTTGTCCTTATTCTTCTTCCTTCCTAGGCGACCTATGATTAGCATGATAGGGCTACTTAAGGGAGAACCCTAGATCTTTAAGGAAACAAGAAGTAAAAAAAAATTCAAGAAAACAACTTAGACTCCTCATCCATGTGTTTCTCTATATATGTAGTAGTTACATATCATAACAGTTGAGAAAACCACATCTAACTACTCTTTCTAAGGACACTTAACAAGACTCTGACACATACACACTAAGTGCACAAATTGTTGCCATGCAATACACCCCTGGATACCTTGACGCACTTCTATTTTATTCAAACACAAACATATCTGATCAGACAACATACTAACTATTTATACAAATATACTAACTACTTTTCTTCTTCTTGGTATCAACATGCTTAAATGGAATAACATATGGCACCAGCCACATCTCTTTTTATACATAACAAGGACAATTATTTTCCTTCCTGACAGAAATGTTAAGCTGCATAAATCTTGTATGTCATATTCACTATTTCTGCATGAAAAATATTGATCAAAACAACATTCTCGAGACCACCTAAGGCATTATACACCTACTCCTGTCCACAGATTTCTTCTCCATAAGCAAATAGTTCATTTATCTAATTGTAAGCAATATTTGGGCACACATATGCATGCACAGGTATATATGATGAGTAAACGCGGTAATAAATGATTGATAGGAATAAAGTTTGGTAAGTAAACTTACGTAACCAACAACCAATAACAGTCACCCCCAAGGCAAACACTGATATCACAAGACATGGAAGCAAGTATGGGAACCTTCAAGTCATTTCATTAGGAAGTGAGAATAGCTCAAAGTAACAGAACTACTGGATAATGAAAAACAGGGAAACAGCATTTATGCAGTTAGAAATAATTTTACCTCCCCAAAATTGATCCTTCTGAAAATAGATTCGGATACTTTTTCCACTGGCTGCAACCCAAGTTCAACCACAAGAATTCAGTAAAGAACTACACTTCAGAAGTCACAGAAACATAAATTAAAATTAGTCAAATCTCAGTTACTTAGATGAATGAAGAATGATGACACCAACTAGAAAGACACGAAAAAATGAAGCAATCCACATTACTTTGCAAAAGAATGAAATAGATTAAAAAGAAATTAACAAAAAGGTAAGAATCCCGAGATGATGACAGCAAACTGAATTGGAGAGTGAAACATGAGAGCACTACGCCTTAAATTGGGTGGAACCGTCCATGACATGAATCTCCAGTTGTATAAAGGATATCATCACTATTAGAATAGATATATATATTCCATGATGAAGATGAATGGGTTGATAAAAATAAGGGTAATGCCATGGGATTTTAATAAAGAAAACAAAGAATAGATTGACAAGAGATGGCTAAAAGCAATCCACCCTGATTCCATATTGAATTTCATGTCACAGCCAACCCATCATCTAAGTTGAGCATGACATCGTGAGTTTCAATCCTTCCTAATACAATCCCGAGAGCTAAGTGTCCTATTTACATGTGCACTTTCTATGCATAGCTCTAGGCTTGTGTGTTTCTTTTATTTTGTAGCTTGTGTTCCAAGAACTTGTATAGTTGAATCTAGAAGCTTCTAGGCTTTTTAATAGGCCTATTCTATTTATTTTACCACTTTTATTTATTTGCAGGTGATAGCCCTTAATAAATGTTTTAACCTACACATGAGAAAAGTGTTCTACTATGGAGCATAAATAAATCACACCAGCTTATAACTTTGAGTCTTCTGATGAGTTGGTTCTAGATCTAAATCAACACAATTATAAACGTGCATCTTCAATTGTGATTGATCTGTATGGATGGCATAAGCATATAAGGCAATTTAATTACTTCAAATGTACCACAGCATAGCAAGGCAAAGCACTTTTCATTTTCTTCTGTTTTGCCACAATAAAATTATCTCATCACTATATACCACATGCACTAAGTTGAAAGAATGAACCAGTTCTTATTTTTAAGTGCAAAATCCCATATAAGAGTCAAACAGATGCCAATCTCAGTGTCATTCGGTAGCCACACATATTCAAGCCAATATCCTGAAGCTTTTTGGTTCATTGTGTCCAACAATCAGTTCAAATTAAGAAGGAACTGCACCTGTGCAAGATAACCTCCAAATAGCTGGACCAACGACCAAACCAATACCCCATGACGTACTTATCTGTCAAGTATAGCCCGATAAGAATTCGTAGATGCCTTAATTAGATATAAATGAAGAGGACAAAATGTTCTTACAACTGACATAGCCAAAGCTTGATATTCTTTATGGCAAACTTCTGAAGCATATGCCTGGAAACATCAAAAACTATCAAAATTATGGCTGCTTCAACATTGAAATTAACAGAAGATACCACGCCTGTTTAGTAATAAATTTAAAAGCCCATACAACAAAAATTTTATTTAAAAGTTTAAGTTTATAGATGTGGTGCAAACTATTATATTAATTACTTAATAATATCTATAAGTTTAAAATTTCAGATCAGTCAATTGTACAGCTAAATTCAGCAACAACAACAAAAAGATGCACATTTTTAGCAAACCATTTCCCCAAGAAAAAAAAGAACGCATCAAATAGGAACATCAAGCATATTGAATTAAAATGGCGTGGTTTGAGGTAAATGAGTTTTACCAATAAACAAAAAAGATGATTGAACTATGACCTCATAACTGAATATAAATTGGGTAAACAAAACAAATTGTCATTAATCTGGTCCTTCAGAGGCATCATTACAGATCTGAAAGTTGACCCATAATTCTTCTGGAGGGCTGAGAGACACAATCATAAGAAATGGCCTTCTATGACAACAAAAATTTTCCAAATATTGTATAAATTTAACAGAGTAGGTATTACTGGCAAATTGATTAATGACTAGTAGATTGTGTTGGCAAATTTTTTATTTTATGATTAACCCATATAATGGATGCATCATTGTCCAGAATGTGACTTTAGACCTTGCATCACGTTCATGCTAATATTATCAAGGTGTTGACAGTTTCAAAGACTTTTAAGGAAGTGATGCTGAAATTGTGAGTAATAAGACACAAACTTTTCATCTAAAATCGTACAAGAGAATACACACCCTCATTGGGCCAAGTATCCCACACAAACTTCCCAAAAGAAACCTTGTAGAAAGTGCCATCCAGAAGTTTGTACTGAGGCCAAAGAGTGTGTTGAAGATAACCCTGCCATACAATAGAAAAGAAACAGTGAGTTTATTTTAGACACTTTTGCTGAACAATACAAAACATCAATATAAAGAAAGATGATACTAACACTGCGATTGCCCCAATCAAAATAACAGGTTTCCGACCATATCTGTCAGCTATCATTCCCCAGAGCACAGAGGTCAGTGCTCTTCCAAACATAAAGGCAGATCCTTTCGGAACAAAAGGATAAACAGGATCATGTAGAACTCTTGAAGATAATGGAATATTACTACGGAAAAACCACAGAAGATATGCCCACCTACATAACCAGCATAGAAACCGATATCTTCCTCCCTCTTAGCAATGTTGAAGTCCCTTATCTGGAGAAAGCACAACCCAAACATTTACATAAAGGAAGCAAATCTCTGTTTGATTGCATCTGGTATAGATTCTCCAACATAGATTAGTCAGAAACCAAATCTAATTATAGCAAGATAATATTTTTCCAGACCTAGTAGGGGATCACAACACTGGCTGTGCTACACTGCTGTGGAGAGGAAAGTGTTCACCTGGTAATCAAACTAAGCAAGCAAACTTACTGGATAAATGCTGGTTTTACATTTTATTTCATTATAAATTTCACATATCAAATGTGTAGGCATCTCCAAGTCATCACATTCTTTTAAGGAAAGAAGCAGGCAGAACCATAAGGGTCTGCTATAGCACATACTGGAGCAGGAGGTGAGTTAAGCAAATTACTCTTACAAAATAGCAATAATATTTTTTTTTAATGCAGATAAGCATATAAAATTTACTCTGAGCACATTATCTTACTTCTACTATAACAGTATGAATTTGCCACGCTATCATTAGTTAAAATCAAGAGTATCCAAAGGTATTTTACATCTAATGGCATACAATACGAATTTATTTTTACCACATCTAGTAACGAGAAGATGAATCTTCTTACATAAGAGACAATGACAATATAATTTTCCAAAAATAAAAAGAAAAAAAATTCTTTTTAAATTGACAAGGAAACTTCTGGCCAAAAAAAAAAAAAAAATGACAAGTGAAGCAACCAACCTGCCTAATATCATTACCAATACAAGAGAAGTTCATGGCAGTTGAATGAGTGAAATTTATGGTTTTGCTATGCTGTCACTGTCACTAAGGTCTCAAGATAATTACATTCCCATTCTCAGTTTAGAAAGACATCATGATAGGTAAACATAGGATTCCATAAAATCAACAACCCAACATGAATATAAAAGAGACAGCTATAACCACCAAGCAAAGTTACAGGAATAAGGTAGAGGCACATACCATGAAATAAAGGAATGGGAAAAGAGATGATATGGGCAATGCTGCAAATGGCCAAAATAACGGTAAGTCAGATTCAACCACAAAAGCCTACTTGAGCTATAAGTTATAAGATTACTTTTATCTAATTGAAAGTCAATATGGTTAGAGTTCATATTTACAAATGTGTTGGATGAATGTATAAAAAGTCGACATTAAAAACATTGGTCTGATTATAGTAAGCACAATTACTAGTCCGTATAGTACATCGTCCTCAATTGACTCATTCACTTGGATGTTTTACAATTCAGATGACCATTCTCTCAAAATAAAATGATGGAGCTTCACCATATGCATGATATGTATAGATAAGAACTCCAACCCAGCACTTTAATTTATCCTAAACATCATTCAATTATGATGTTTCATCATGATCCAAATTGCATGCTCATGCAAGCAACACTCATGTCATTGAGAGATTGAAATCATGGCAAATATAAGAAAATATTCGTGGAAAAATCCTCAAGAACTCTGAAAAAAACAATATAGTCTGCAATACAGAGATACACATTTACCCAGTCACCGAGCACCATGATATAAATCGTCTAGGTGTGGATTTTCCATAAAACAAGCAATTATTAGACATCATGGATTACAAACCAGAGATACTAGATTATCTCTTTTGATCAAGGTTCGACAGAATTTTAGTAGGCTAGGCTTCATTTTTCACACTGTCCCTTCTTCACTCTTCACAAGAACAAAGACTCTTTGCAGGGATATCTGTTCTACCAGGCATCTCTGCTTTTTATTTCCATATGCAGCTTTCCAACATAATTTAAATTTTGGAAGACACAGCATTCTGCTATACACATTAAAATCAAACACAATTTTCATCACACGAAAATTAAATAAAGATCTTTTGATAAAACTTGCGAATGGTAAATCTTTTTTATATTGAGAATTTCTAGAAGAGATATAAATGCATACACTAGCTCAAATCATACTCTGGCTCTCCCAAATTGAAGATTCTCTACTTTTCAGCTCTTTACATCATAACCACACGTATAGTAGCTATACCTTCACCTTTGGAATAGTTAGAACCATATAAGCACATGGTGGGCTAAAATCAATGACGGGTCATTAAAGTCTCCAGATTTTTCAAATCTATGGTTGATCTTTTGGGCAAATCAACCAATGAAATTTATGAATTGACATAATGTAACTAGTCCCGCATGACAGCATGCATAATCATGTCTAAACTCGTATTGGCGAAAACAATACACTCCCTTCCGTTATTATGCTACTTCTATGGTTCAAAAATAATGTTGCGATTCCGCCTAACATAACAAGCTTCTGCATCAATGATCATTGAAGATACCAACTCATATGACCAATGTCATATTTCCGGCTAAATTTCGTCCTAATCTCATTACATTATTCACATTTAACACATAGGATTCCTGATTGAATTTTGACCTAAATACCGTCGTATATTTCAAATTTAAAATCTAAAAAACACGCCTCTAAAATGCAAAAAGAAAACCAAACATATATGTATTATTTTATCATATTCATGTTCTTGCGCTCCTTGCTTTTTTTTTCTTATAGCGGCTCGCCCTCCCTTTATTATAGTCCTCGTCTAAAACTATTAATCAGGTCATAACCTAAAACTCGATGCATGAACTGAATTTCCAGCTTTCATTCTACAAGCAAGTACTAAAAAATCATAAAACAGACAAAACAATTTAAACAAACGAAAGAACAAACAAGAACCGACATTGATCAAATAAACAAAGAAAAAAAAAAGAAAGAATAAAATAACTCACCTGCACAAAGCACTATAACAAACACGTACAACAAATGCTTAGAAGGTACGCCGTCGTTAGATTCCTTAAACCGGTCGATTCTACATCCCGGACACTCGTCGTAATAATAAAACCGCAATCTCTCTCCCGTCTTTAGCAACGGTTCTTGATTATCCGCCATCGACTGTCGCTTAATTTTTCTCTCTCCTCTCCTCTCTCCGCGTAAACATAAACAACGACGACGACAACGTTCGAGATGAAGAACAAGAAGTTGTGATGCTCTTATATTGTCTTGGTAGTAATCAATAACTGCAACTGTCTTCTTGTGTGCCTACTAGCCGGTCAGTCAGCATCAAGATGTAAATGGCAATTAATGAAAACTTTAGTATTGTTTTTTCTTTCGTTTTTCCGTTTAATATCGTTGAATGGTTGCCGAGTTGTTTTTTTTTGTGATTTTTGGTTTTAAATTTTATTCCGCTTTTGGGATTTTGCCGCGAAGGAGGGGTTCGTGGGCCCATTCGAGAAGAGCTTTTGGGCCCACTTCTTTTTGAAAATTTGCCGTTTTCTGATTAACCCGTTTTCCGGCTTTGTACTGACGCTCGACCTTTGCCTTTTTTTTGACACCATTCTCATGCAGTGTTTGTACTCCTTTATCCCGTTTTAGCTTAACGCTTACTCTTTACTACCTCTTTTCTTAAAAAAATCAAAACAAGAAAAAAAAAAAAAAACCATAGAAAACAGGTGTAAAGAAAGAACAGGATTTTGTTTTTTTTAATTCTTGATAAATATTTCAATATCATATTATCATTTTTCAGCAGAATGATGACAGGACCCAGAATGAAGATTATGAAAGAGAGGGAAAAATAAAATGTCCACATTTAATCGTCAACAAATAGTCTATCTGACCAACAACGACAATTTTTTCTTTTTTTTTTTGGTCAATATTTAATATTTAATGTTTACCTAACTTTTTTTAGAAAATGTATTGAGAATGTTACCTACCGAGGGAGCTGTACTAACTAAAGTTATCCATCCGTCTCTTGATTCTATTTCCGCACCGATAATAGTTGACTTGGAGATAATTTTTTTTTTTTAGAAAAAGTTATCTTTGAAATACCTTTTATTATCATATCTAATTTTAATAATTTTTCTATTTTTTTAATAAAAAATAGCTATTACCTTTTTATAAGATGATATTTTTTATTTTTTATATATGAAATAAAAAATTTAATTAATGAATAATTATAGTTTTAATAAATAATTATTATTATATTCCTTAATGACTAAACTAAGACAGATTAGTATTTTTACATCATATTTTTAATTTAATATTGCAATCAATAAAGGAAATATTGGAATATATTCCTTACAATTAAAATACATACAAAGTAAATATTAAAATATAAATTTTTAATTTAATACTAATAAAAGTTATCTTTAAAAAATAATATTTTTACTTTCTTTTTTTATTTTAGAAAATAAACGAAGCATAAATATTGATTCCCGCATGTATTTGGTGGTCATTATCTCTCTTTTCTTTTTCTTTTTTCTGTTTCATCAGTCCCTCAAAGTCGACGGTTCATACACGCATGAAATCGGTGTTAAGTTAGCCAATCCATCATTCCATGACCACCGAACCAGTCAAAAAGCAGACCTTGATACAAACTGACGTAACTGCTAGCAACTAACTGGGATTGGTGGTGATATGGTTGGATTTTGTTCCGTTCCATTTTAACTCCATTCAGACTTCAATTCCTAACTTGCGATTACGTTAACAGTTAAAAGCATAACCAGCACATCAAGTTCAGCCTAGTCATGAAGAACCGATAATGATTTTTATGCTTCTGTCTACAAAATTTAAGTATTTTATTCAGTATTTTAGAATTATTTTTATTTAATAATTAAAAAAATATACAAATCAAATAAATAATAAAATGTTTTGTTCAGTTCAATATCACAATTTTTTTACAATCAAACAATACCTTAGTATATATAACAATAACATCTATCCTTAGTTTACACCATTTAAGATATTAACATGCATCATTTTCAATGAAATTATTCCCAAATTTTAGTTATGATAACACTTGCATCTAAAGTCTTGATTCAACTAAGCCATGGATGCATTAGCTTAAGTGAGTTTTGTTATTGTATTGATATTAGGATTGTAAATGGGTCTAAACTATTTAAGTTTGATTCAACAATAATCAATTTGAGCTTAAACTTAGATTATTTGAATAGTTTATCAAGCAAAGTTGAAACTTTATAATATTTAGCTCAACTTGCTCATGACCATAATTGGACTTGGTCAAATTTAAATATTACATGAGTTTGAGTTAAGTTTATATATCAATATTATTTTAAAAAATCAAGCTTAAACAAGATTAATTGACTCAAACTCAAGCTTATTAACGGTCGCTTTGAGTCAAATTGGAACTTAAAATTTTAAGTTTAATAGAGTTCAAGTTAAGGTTGAATCTTGAAATTTTAAGTCCAACTTGAGTTTAAATTCAATACCCTAACATTTTTTATTCAATTTATTTACAATCGTCACATGTATGATTAAACAAGAAAGAGGGTTATTAAAATACTTTAGGAATAAAGTGGTGATTCCTTATTAGACAAGTGCTTTTTTAGTTATCTCCAGAGTTAATTAAAGATAACTAAATAAGAATGAAATAGAACAATTTAATTATTTGAACTCTCTTTACTTTTCTAATTGTGTGATGAAAGGCACTTTGTTAAAAAAAAAAATGACCCTCTTTTATTCCTTTTTTCTCTTTCTCTAGAGGATTAGACTAGTTACAGTGCAATAGCCTATGCTTCTGAACTATGCTTGTTACATCATATATTATATGATAGCATCAAGCATGTGCATGAATAAGACGATAGGATTTCGGGCCAATTTAGATAGCATTTAAGAATCTCGATTTTCTTTTTCATATTTATTAAATATAAGATGGAAATTAACTATAAATGAAATATGATTAAAAATGAAAGATAAGATAGTTAAAAGAATAATAAAAAAAATTAATATACCGTATTCAATTGGGATATATAGAATGGAAACAAATAGAGTAGTAATTATACCATAATGACTAGCCTAAATGATGATCCACATTTTAGGTTATGCAAATTATTGATTTGCAAATGCAAATAGAGGACTTATACATAATGGATTTGTCAAAATTACTACATGTTGTAATAATAGCTAACGATACTCTTTTCTTATGTACCACATATTATAAGAATTACCCTTAACTTGTACAACTTAAAATGCATATTCATCTATTTGCAATGTCAAGACGTGAGTATTGTATTCCAAAGTATCTGCTCAAATAAGCTTATGGTGCATGTTTGGATGTATCTACAAATACCAGATGAATGGTAGGTGGTTTAGCTAGCCCACGTTCCAATAAGTCCAAAAGCTAGTCGAACCAATGTTTGAGTTGCTCTTGAATTTAGTGGTTTGCTAATGATTCCATAAATTGGGACGATGGTCCATGGTGGGTCCTCGATGGTTGGATCAATAATGGCAGACCTGGCGGTGGTGCTGTACTATAGCTAGTTGGGATGGTGATCCACTTAACCATAATACTATTGGTCATTCTCAATTGGCCCAAAAGAAAACTTGTGAGTGGACGTGCTTAAGTGGATGTCGATGTTTATAAAAACATTAATGACATGTACCACTACAGAATTGAATAAAATATGAATAAAATTATAATTCTTAAAAATAGAATAGAGTATTAATAACTATTTCTCATAATTCCTTTAAAGATTTATTGGTGAATACAAAAATATATTAAAAAAGTTAAGACCTTTGCAATATATTGACATAAACACTAATCTCTAAGTTGAATGGAATAAATTTGAATTCTACTCCTTCATTGTAACCATCTAAAAAAAATATTGAAAAGGATGAAAGAGCAAGTTTTCTTTAGTCTTAAAAAGGAATGATATGCCTTAATTTGACTAAAGCATATACATACAAACAATTGAAACAACTTCAATCAAATCCGAACAATAACCCTCCAAATGGCGTGAACCCTAAGCCCTTTTGGAATCCAATTTGTAAATCAAACAACCTTAACACCAAATGATGATGTACTCGATTGGATTAAGCACACAACACAATATCGAATGTAAATCCAATCACCACCAACACTAAAAATTAGCGTGAACTTCTTATACAATAGGCTTCTACGCAAATGAAGAATGGCAATTAACAAGACAATATAAGATACAATTCCACTAAATTGTAAACAATATAATGATGGAAATTAACCCTACAATTGACGTAAAACTCAAGAACTAAACGAATCAATCCTAATCAAGACTAGATTTTACACACTAGCATGAAAAGGAAATCAACTAAGAAAATGATATGACTCACAATTCCTTTACTTAGTATTCGTCACAATTCCTTAAAGAAATTGATAAGAGTCTTATGAAAATTAAGATGAATCCTAACTTTTACAAAAATTTAGGCAGCAAAATGTGTATATTCCTCCTTCCCCCTAAACCCTACTTAAGCAAGTATTTATACTTACTCCCTTTATGGTTAAAATGACTAGACAATTACAACTATGCCACTAAAGAGTGGCCGATCCTAAATCATCAAAATACATCCAAATAAAATATCTCAAAAGCTTACAAAATAAATGGTTCAAAGAAATAAATTACAAGTACAAAAGATAATAATCTTCAAAGAGTCGGTTCATCGAGTCAATGTTGATCACGGCGGGCCATTGGATGTAAATCCGATGATATCCCTAATTTGACCAATAGTGAAGTTCATGTGGCATCCCATAAAGAATAATCATTGTACCTACTAGATTATCATTCAAACTTTTATTAGATAAAGAAAAATATGTAGGCAAGCAAGTGATTTGGATCATCATCTAAGTCAAGTTCCATGTCCATCAAGATCGCTGGGTAGATTCCCATCATATAAAATAGCAAATCTACTAATCAAATGTGATAACAGATCTATAAAAAATAGATATTTATTCTATTCTACTTTTTAAAAATCAACAAAACATGCTACAAGTACATCAATTGAGTAATTTACATTATTTGTTCTTAATCAATATTATCATAGTGAAATTCTAAAATCCGATTGTCAACTTCGCGATATATTTCGAATTTAGACTCATGTGCAACTTTGTTTAGGAAAAAAAAAAAAGAATTCTATAATTATTGAGTAACATGACATTAATATAAGAACTTAAAAAATATTACACAAAGGAAATGATATGTAGATATTTGACAAACTCGAATATGTGGTTTAAGCTCTTAACCTTTCTCTACAACATTGCAACTTATGGTAAACTTATTTTATTAAGTTAATATTAAAATTTCTTATAGAAAAACATCCGCTTATTATTTACATCATAAATATACAAATGATTTTATTAACGAGTACATCAGCATTAAAAGAAAAAAACACACACAAGTGCATTAGTGTTTTCTATTACTTAATAATAGGGAACTTCAAACTGGACTATGAGATGATTATAAATGCTCATACACAAGTGCATTGGTCTTTTTCTGTTTCATCATTCCTTCAAAGTCGACGGTTCATACACACACGAAGTCGGTGTTAGGTTAGCCAATCCATCACTCCAAGACCACCTAACCAGTCAAAAAGGAGACCTTGACACAAACTGATGATACGACTAACTAGGATTGGAGGTGACATGACTGGATTTTGTTCCGTTCCATTTTAACTCCATTCAGACTTTTATTTCTTTACTTGCGATTACGTTAACAGTTAAAAGTATAACCAGCGCATCAAAGTTCAGCCTAGTCATGAAGAATCGGATTAAATAGTTAAGATTTTTCTCCACATGTTATTTAGGATTTGTAAAACATTTAAGTAAAATTATGAGATAATTAACTGTTGAGATTGATAAAAAATATATATCATAAAATATTTTTAAAATTTAAACATTCTAAACCATTAAATCTTATAATTTTACTTAAAATACTTTAAAATGTCCATTTCCTATTAACTATTATTTATGGGGAAAATATATTAGAAGGAACACGCGTTTCTTCTCTCTTTTTTTTTTTTTTTCCACTTAAGGAATTTTTGTTTTTTAACCTCAAGACCTAAGTTTTTTAAAATGAGTCAAATTTAAACTTCCACTACTCTCCATTATAAGTGCCGTTAAATCAAAATCTGAAAAGGAAAAAGAAATAGCAATATGGATCCTAAAATTAATATATATATATATATATAATATAAATTCTAAAACAAGTTAGTTTGAAAAAAATTAAATCCTTCATTGTTTATTAGTTATTTGATTTTAGGAGTGATAGTCATAGCACTCTAACTTGTTTTTAAAAACTTAAGACCTTATTTTAACAACGTTTTATAAAGAGAGTGATAAACATCTTATTCTAACTTGTTTTTAAAAAACCTTTGTACTAATATATGGTGCAATCCCTTATTAATAGGTGATCAATTCACTTTTAAAGTCTTGTCCACCTACATATTATCATGTATAAAAAAAAATGATGGAAACACCGTTTTACACTTCTTTTATCATATGTGATCATAAGTAATTATATTAATTATCATACATAAATGCATACACCATTTGAGAATGGTGAAATTTTATCTATTAGTATGATATGCAAGTGAATTAAACTTAAATCCTAATGAATTCGATGGATCTCTTACTAGAAAAAAGTAAGGAAAAAAAAAGGGTTTTGTATAACAAATTTGAAAGGATAATTGCAATATGAAGAGAACACTCAATTACTTTCAAATGTAAATTAAGGGTGTACATGTAAACAAAATAAAAGTTATTTACAATATATGAGGCATAATAAGGATGTTATAATTGTTTTAACTATGTTAAAAAGAAAATCCCTTTTTTACACTTGTAAGTAAATATACATCTTACATATGCATTGTATTTCTAACCTTTATCTTCTATTTAAATTTAAAGGTAAATATATAATTTGGTAAAAAGAAAAAAACACAAAGGGTAAACATATACTTGTAAGTAGTATTTGAATTGTAGTACTGAACAATATAAAAATAACTAGAAAATATAGAACGAGATAAATAGGATAGTACAACTCTTTTATACCATATTTGGTAGATATAATATTGGACGAGGATTGATGTGATGTTCATTATTTAGATATACAAAATGCTACATTAAACATGAAATATAAAATACTAGATAATGATTTTTGTACTTTTGTCTAGTAAAATTTATTTTTGTATCATATTTTTAAATTATATAAAATATAAGTATTTTATTTAATATTTTAGAATCATTTTTTTCTACTAACTAAGAAAATATACAAATCAAATAAATGACAATATATTTTATTCAATCCAGTATCACAATTTTTTTACAATCAAACAATACCTTAGTATATGTAATAATAACATCTATCCTTAGTTTACACCATTTAAGATATTAGCATGCAGCATTTTCAATGAAATTATTCCCAAAATTTAGTTATGATAACACTTGCATCTAAAGTCTTGATTCAACTAAGCCATGGATGCATTAACTTAAGTGAGTTTTGTTATTGTGTTGATATTAGAATTGTAAACGAGTCCAACCTACTCAAGTTTGATTCGATAATAATTGATTTGAGTTTGAACTCAAACTAGTTGAGTAATTTATCAAAAAAAGTTGGAACTTCATGATATTTAGCTCAACTTGCTCATGACCTTAATTGGAATTTCTCAAATTTAAATATCACTAAATTTTGAGTCGAGTTTGCATATCAACATTATTTTGACTTAAAATAAATATATTATTTTAAAAAATCAAGTCTAAGCGAGATTAATTGACACAAACTCAAGCTTACTAGCAATCACTTTGAGTCCAGTTGGAACTTAAAATTCTAAGTTCAATAAATTCTAAACTCAATACCTTACCATTGTGATTCAATTTATTTACAATTGATGTATGTATGATTGAACTAGAAGGAGAATTATTAAAGTACTTTAGGAATAAAGCAGTGATTCCTTATTAGATGGGTGCTTTTTTAGGTCTCTTCAAAGTTAATTAAAGATAACTAGATGAGGATAAATTAGAACAACTTGATTATTCGAACTCTCTTTACTTTTCTAGTTGTGTGATGAAAGGCACTTTGTTAAGAAAATTGACCCTTTTTTATTCCTTTTTTCTCTTTCTCTAGAGGATTAGACTGGTTATAGTGCAGTGGCCTATGCTTCTGAACTATGCTTGTTACATCATATATTATATGATAGCATCAAGCATGTGCATGAATAAGGTAGCAGGATTTCAGGCCAATTTAGATAGCATTTAAGAATCTTTTCGATTTTCTTTTTCATATTTATTAAATACAAGATGAAAATTAAATTTAAATGAAATACAATTAGAAATGAAAGATAAGATAGTTAAAAGAATGATAAAAAAAAAAACAATATATCATATTCGATGAGGATATATAGAATGGAAACAAATAAAGTAGTAATTATACCATAATGACTAGCCTAAATGATGATCCACATGTTAAGTTAAGCAAATAGAGTATTTATGCATAATGGATTTATCAAAATTACTGAAAGTTGCAATAGCAGCTAACGACACTCTTTTCTTATATACCACGTGTTATAAGAATTATCCTTAGCCTGTACAAGTTAAAATGCATATTCATCAATTTGCAATGTGTGAGTATTGTATTCCAAAGTATCTGCTCAAATAAGCTTTAACTGGTTGGGATGGTGATCCACTTAACCGTAATACTTGTGAGTGGACGTGCTTAAGTGGATGTCGATGTTTATAAAAACATTAATGACATGTACCGCTACAGTGTATAGAATTGAATAAAATAATAATTCTTAAAAATAGACTAGAGTGATAATAACTATTTCTAATAATTTTTTTAAAGATTGATTGGTGGATATGAAAATGTGCTAAAAATTTAAGGTATTTGCAATCTATTGACACAAACGCTGATCTCTTAGTTTAATGAAATAAATTCGAATTCTACTCTCCTGTTGTAACCATTTTTAAAAAATATTGAAAATAATGTAAAAACAAGTTTCTCTTTAGTCCTGAAAAAGATTTTTTTTTTTTTTAACAATAGCAATTTTATAGAATAGCAAATCCACTAATCATGAGAATAGATCTATAAAGAATGAATATTTATTCTATTCTACTTTTATAAAATTAATGAAACATCCTACAAGTATATTGATTGACTAATTTAAATTACTTGGCTCTTAATCAATATCATCCTTGTGAAATCCTAAAATCTGATTACCAACTTCGCAATAGATTTCGAATTTAGACTCATGTGCAACTTTGTTTAGGGGAAAAAAAATCGAATTCTATAATTGTCGAGTAACATCATTGGCATTAATATAAGGACCTAAAAAATATTACACAAGGGAAATGATATATAGGTATGCGACAAACTCGAGTTTGTCGTTTAAGCCCTTAACCTTTCTCTACAATATTGCAACTTGGAATAAAATTGATATTAAATCAATTGCATAATCATAAATTTATACATTTTAACTAGGGACATTTGCGGGATCATATAATTAAGGTGGTAGACTTATCTTATTTAAGTCAATATTAAAATTTCTTATAGAAAAATATCCACTTGTTATTAAAATTCTATTACATCATAAATATACAAATGATTTTATTAACGCGTGTATTAGCATTAAAAAAACATAAAAAAAGAAAGAGAGAAAGAAAGAAAAAAACACACACAGGTGCATTAGTGCTTTCTAATACTTAATAGGGAACTTCAAAGTTGACTACCAAATGATTACAAATACTCAATACACTTCATAAAAAGCTTAAAAATAAATAAATTTCACCTTTAAATTGAAATACATATATTAATTGAAATTTAACTATCGCATTTATTAAAAAAAATGGAGCCATCACATAAAACCTATAAATTAACTATTATTTTTTAATAGATAACATTTAATTTTATTAGTTATTAAAAAAAAGAATAGAAACTATTTACTATGAGATAAATAATAAATATAACTTAAAAGAATAACATAGTTCTAATGAAAATTGATAAAACCATAACTGATGGGGATCAGCTAACATCAAGAGTTCAAGAGTCAAAATCCAATGACCCGTTACATGGTATTGGAGGTCCAATGACAAGGGCTAGAGCTAAGCGGATGAGAGAAGCTTTGCAAGGATTAGTGATGGAGCTGCAAGAGAAGGAACCGAGCTTTACCAAGGGAGAATCAACATTTATTCACATTATCCAAGCTTCCAAAGAGGATCCCGAGAGAACCGGCCTTGAATGGAGGACAGAGGCTGACACGGTTCCGGGCACGGCTTGAGACACGGCCTGAAGGTCTGTCACAAACTCTGACACGGTTCCGGGCACGGCTTGCAGAACTTTCACAGAAGCTTACACGGGTTAAGACACGGCTTGGGACACGGCCGTGTACTGCACTCGTCACATGTTCAGACGCGAATATTATTATTTATTTCCACGTGTACGCTTAGATTTTTCCCCCTTTTTAGGTATTTTACGGGGCCATATAAATACTCTTTTGTCAGACCAATTGACGGATAGTTGTTGAATACACATTTTGAGAGCTCTCTCTCTCTTTTGTTCTTTGCGAAAGAACTCCTTTCGATTTCTTCGATCTAAACGCTCGGGGAAGTCATCTTGATAACTTAGGTTTCAATCAGCAGGTGTGGTTGGGGTCTAGTTCCGTTCATCACTTGTTCAAGACGATACTTGGGAATCCGATTTCAAATCACGATTGACGGGTTCTAGGTTTAATATACCTAGGGTTCGCATCATTTGGTATCAGAGCCTCGGCTTCTTGATTCAAGTAATTCTATCCTTTTCGATTAATTATCGTTGTCTTCTTTAAAAAAAAAATTGTTTTATTTGTGTAGGAATTCAAGTCGTTCGATTATTGTTATTTTGTTCGTATTTGTCTGGAAATTCGTCAATTGGATTTTCTCCGCAAGAATTTCCATTAGTCGACGCAAAGAATTTAAATTCTCCTGTCTTACAAATTCATTAAGGAATTGCTATGGTTCTGTTATTGTTTCTCGTCCGTTATCGGGGGGGGGGGGGGGGGGGGGGGGGGGGGAATTCTATGGCCATTAAAGTCGTCGATTCCCTGAGCAAGGCAAATTCGTTGCCTTTTCCACTGCGGCCACTGCAAGTCGCAGACAAATTAGATTAGGTTCAAAAAAAAAAAGAAAAAAAAAAGAAGAACATTTCAGTAATCTAGTATCTATATTTTTCCGTTCATTCGAATTGTATTCATTGTGTCCCTATTGGAGTCCTTGTCCGTGTTTCTCTTAATTGGCTGTTGAATTGGAACCGTTTGTTTAAAAATTTGAGTTGCCTTAGTGGTTTATGTTAAAGAAATTTTGATTGAGTTCTGATCAAAGAGCCTATAAGAGCGAGTTGTGAAGATCATCTATTTATTGAACGAAACACGAGTGAATCTATATCTGTGAGTGTAAACAGGTGAGGGAGTGAATTGTGAGGTTTATATTTTTTTTTTTTTGTTATTTCTAACCCTTTTGTTGCAGCAATATGTCTGATCAAAGTCCTACTAATGGAGAGAAGGGAGGCGTAGCTAAGAAATTGATGTTTGAGGCATTATTTGGTGAGATGAGAAAAATGCTGAGTGCTGAAATGGAGCAAGTCCATGAGAGGTTGGATAAGATGGAGCAGAGTAGGGAACCGTCAGGTAGTAATGTTGTGGGGAGAAGAACCAATAGGCATTCAAGAGGGGGAGTGAGTATAGAAGAGAAGGAGGATACTGATTCAGGGGAATATGGTTTCATGAGGGAGAGAAGAGATACCCAACGGCGAGATGGTAATTTGGGTAGTATTAAGATGAAGATACCTTCCTTTCAAGGGAAGAATGATCCAGAGCTGTATTTGGAGTGGGAGAGAAAAGTGGACCATGTATTTGATTGCCATAATTACAGTGAGGAGAAGAAGATAAAGTTAGCTGCAATTGAATTTTTTGATTATGCTAGTGTATGGTGGGATCAGCTGGTGCGTAATGGGAGAAGATATGGTGAGAGGCCTGTTAGCACTTGGAATGAGATGAAAACAATTATGCGGAAGAGATTTATCCCTAGTCATTATTATAGGGATTTGCATAGGAAATTATAGGGGTTGACACAAGGGTCCAAGAGTGTAGAGGATTATTATAAGGAGATGGAGATAACTATGATTAGAGCTAAAGTAGATGAGGAAGATGAGGCTACAATGGATAGATTCATCAATGGGTTGAATCGGGAGATCGCTGATGTAGTAGACTTACAACATTATGTGGATATTGAGGAATTGTTGCATAAGGCGATCAAGGTAGAGAAGCAGTTGAAGTATAAAGGGAATTCTAAATCTTGGGCGACTTCTAACTCTTCATGGAAGTCAAATTGGAAGAAGAACACTGCAAACTCAAAACCAAAAGAGGATGTGAAGGCCAAGAGTCCAGTTACTTCCTCTAAAGTTAAATCCGACACTAAACCATTCACTAGAACTCGTGATGTCAAATGTTTCAGGTGTCAGGGGTTTGGACATATTGCATCTCAATGTCCAAATCAAAGGGCCATGATCATTCGGGATAATGGAGATATGGAGAGTATTAGTTCTGGTGATGATGACATGCCACCATTGGAAGATTGTAGTGATGTGGACGTTGAGGGACCCGTGAGTGGGGAATTGCTAGTTACTAGGCGAGTCTTGAGTACTCAGCCTAAGGATGATGGTGAAGGGGTTCAGCGTGAGCATATTTTTTACACCCGGTGTCATGTGCAGAAGAAGGTATGCAGCTTGATTATTGATAGTGGTAGCTGTACTAATGTTGCTAATACCTTATTGGTTAATAAGTTGAGGTTGAAGACTTCGAAGCATCAGAAACCATACCGGTTACAGTGGTTGAATGAGTGTGGGGAAGTGAAGGTGACCAGGCAGGCTCTTATTTCATTTTCTATTGGGAGTTATCATGATGAGGTGATGTGTGATGTAGTTCCCATGCAGGCTAGTCACATATTGTTGGGGCGACCGTCGCAGTTCGATCGGAGGGTAATGTATGATGGGTACAAGAACCATTACTCTTTTGTTTTAAACAAGAGAAATGTGGTTCTAACTCCCCAGAAACCATGGGAGGCTTGTGAGGATCAAGTGAGGCTCACAAAAGAGTTTAGAGAGAAACACTTGAGTGGATAAGAAAAGAGTGAAAAAGAAAGAAAGAGTGAGAGGCAAACACATGTGAGACAAGAGAGTGAAGAGCTTAATACACTGAGTGGAGAGAAAATTGCAGGAGAGAGTGGAGTTGCAAGAAAAAGTAAGGTTAAAGGTGCAATAGTGGCCAGGAAACAACTACTTGTACTCATGTACAAGGATTTATATTTTACTACCACTAACCTTAACTCTTCTTTGCCAAGTGTGGTTGTGTCTCTTTTGCAGGAATATGGGGACTTGTTTCCTGAGGAAGTCCCAAGGGGATTGCCTCCACTAAGAGGCATTGAACACCAGATTGACTTTATCCCAGGTGTTTCCATTCCTAATCGGGCAGCTTATCAGGCCAATCCAGAGGAAACTAAGGAGATCCAAAGGCAGGTTGATGATCTAGTAGAGAAGGGGTTTGTGAGAGAAAGCCTCAGTCCATGCTCAGTTCCTGTCATCCTGGTTCCCAAGAAGGATGGAACATGGCGGATGTGTGTTGACTGTCGAGCAATCAACAAGATCACAGTTAAGTATAGACATCCTATCCCTAGACTTGATGATATGCTTGATGAGTTGCATGGTGTCTGTTTGTTTTCCAAAATTGATTTAAAGAATGGTTATTACCAAATTCGCATGAAAGAGGGAGATGAGTGGAAAACGGCTTTTAAAACTAAACATGGTTTATATGAGTGGATGGTAATGCCTTTTGGATTAACAAATGTGCCTAGCACATTTATGAGGTTGATGAATCATGTTCTTCGCGTTTTCATTGGAAAGTTTGTTGTTGTCTACTTTGATGATATCTTAGTTTACAGCACGACTTTAAATGAACATATTCAGCATTTACAAAGTGTGTTTACTGTTTTGCGAGAAAACAAGTTGTATGCAAACTTGAAGAAGTGCACCTTTTGTATGGAATCTGTGGTTTTTCTTGGATTTGTTGTAGGTGCAGATGGGATTGCTATGGATGAAGAAAAGGTGAAGGCGATCAAGGAGTGGCCAACACCTAGGAATGCAAGTGAGGTCAGGAGCTTTCATGGGTTAGCAAGTTTTTATAGGAGGTTTGTTAGGGACTTTAGTTCTATAGCTGCTCCTTTAAATGATCTTGTTAAGAAGAATGCTGAGTTTAGGTGGACTAAAGTGCATGAGGAGGCTTTTAATGTTTTGAAAGGTAAGTTGACTAATGCACCATTACTTATTCTACCTAATTTTGAGAAGGTTTTTGAAATTGAATCCAATGCTTCTGGGAAAGGTATTGGTGGTGTTTTGATGCAGGAATCTAAACCGATCGCTTATTTTAGCGAAAAAACTCAGTGGCGCTGCATTAAATTACCCAGTCTATGACAAGGAGTTATATGCTCTGGTGAGGACCTTGCAAACTTGGCAACATTACCTATGGCCTAAGGAGTTCATCATTCATTCCGATCATGAGAGTTTGAAGTTTCTGAAAACTCAAGGTAAGTTGAACAAGAGACATGCAAAGTGGCTGGAGTTCATTGAGACATTTCCGTATGTGATTAAATACAAGCAAGGAAAAGAGAATGTGGTGGCTGATGCACTTTCTCGAAGGTATTCACTTTTGACTTCTTTGCATACTAGATTGCTTGGATTTGAACTCATTAAGGAATTGTATGAGACTGATGCTGATTTTGGTTAAATTTGGGTTGCTTGTGCTGAGTCTGGACATGCTGACTTTTATAGGCATGATGGATACTTGTTTAAGAAAGATAGTTTGTGTGTGCCTAAAAGTTCTGTGCGTGAATTGCTTGTGAGGGAAACACATGGGGGTGGTTTAATGGGACACTTTGGTGTTAAAAAGACTTTGGATATTTTGCATGAACACTTTTATTGGCCAAAAATGAAGCATGATGTGCAAACTGTGTGTGACAAGTGCATTACATGTAGACAGGCTAAATCCAAAGTAATGCCCCATGGAGAATACATTCCATTACCCGTGCCTAATCAACCATGGACTGACATTTCTATGGATTTTGTGTTAGGGTTACCACGGTCTCAAAGTGGAAAAGATAGCATATTTGTTGTTGTTGATAGGTTTAGCAAGATGGCTCATTTCATTGCCTGTTCTAAATCTAATGATGCACAACATATTGCTGATTTGTTCTTTAGAGAGATTGTGCGATTGCATGGCTTGCCCAATTCTATTGTGAGTGATAGGGATGTGAAATTCTTGAGTCATTTTTGGCGTACTTTGTAGAATAGGCTAGGCACTAAGCTGTTGTTCTCTACTGTTGCACACCCTCAAACTGATGGTCAGACCGAAGTAGTCAATAGGACTCTTTCAACCTTGTTGCGTGCTGTGATTCATCAAAATTTGAAACAATGGGAGAAATGTCTACCCCATGTAGAATTTGCGTATAATAGGACTATGCATTCCACTACATCTTACTCTCCATTTGAGATTGTGTATGGTTTTAATCCTTTGACTCCACTGGATATTTTGCCTTTGCCTGTTAATGAATTTGTTGATCTTGATGGAAAGAAAAAGGCAGAATTTGTGCGGGAATTGCATGCTCAGGTGTGGGCTAACATTGAGAAGAAGAATGAGCATTATGCTCGCCAGGCCAATAGGGGTCGTGTGAAGGTTGTCTTTCATCCAGGAGATTGGGTGTGGGTGCATCTGAGAAAGGAGCGATTTGCCGAACAGCGAAAATCTAAGTTGCACCTTAGGGGAGATGGGCCATTCCAAGTGTTGGAACGCATCAATGATAACGCTTACAAGATTGACTTACCAAGTCACTATGGTAATGTAAGCGCAACTTTTAATGTTTCTGACCTTACTCTATATGATGCAGGTGATTCGAGGACGAATCTTTTCGAGGAAGGAGGGAATGATGGGGATCAGCTAACATCAAGAGTTCAAGAGTCAAAATCCAATGACCCGTTACATGGTATTGGAGGTCCAATGACAAGAGCTAGAGCTAAGCGGATGAGAGAAGCTTTGCAAGGATTAGTGATGGAGCTGGAAGAGAAGGAACCGAGCTTTACCAAGGGAGAATCGACTTTTATTCACATAATCCAAGCTTCCAAAGAGGATCCCGAGAGAACCGGCCTTGAATGGAGGACAGAGGCTGACACGGTTCCGGGCAAGGCTTGAGGCAAGGCCTGAAGGTCTGTCACAGACTCTGACACAGTTCCGGGCACGGCTTGAGACACGGCCTGAAGGTCTGTCACAGACTCTGACACGGTTCCGGGCACGGCTTGGGACACGGCTTGCAGAACTTTCACAGAAGCTTACACGGGTTAAGACATGGCTTGGGACACGGCCATGTACTGCACTCGTCACATGTTCAGACGCGAATATTATTATTTATTTCCACGTGTACGCTTAGATTTTTTCCCCCTTTTTAGGTATTTTACGGGACCATATAAATACTCTTTTGTCAGACCAATTGACGGATAGTTGTTGAATACACATTTTGAGAGCTCTCTCTCTCTTTTGTTCTTTGCGAAAGAACTCCTTTCGATTTCTTCGATCTAAACGCTCGGGGAAGTCATCTTGATAACTTAGGTTTCAATCAGCAGGTGTGGTTGGGGTCTAGTTCCGTTCATCACTTGTTCAAGACGATACTTGGGAATCCGATTTCAAATCACGATTGACGGGTTCTAGGTTTAATATACCTAGGGTTCGCATCAATAACAATACCTTAAGTGACTAAAACTAAAACAAAAACATTATTATACTCAAACTCACAATCACTCTCTATAACATACACTCACTCACATCTTCCTCTCAAATTTCTTATACACATCTCCAACAAGTTAAGAATGTCGAAGTTCTGGTCAAGCTAGTTCCCAATGCCAATAACCCTAAGACATCCTCAAATCTTCTCTTTTTTTTTTTTTTTTTTTTTTGTCTCACGAATAAACCTTACAAAGAAGGAGAATTGCACTTGAAATCACAAACAATAAATCTAACTTTAAAATTCACATGCAACCATAGTTTACAGTGCTAAAAAATGGATCGATGTGATTTTTAGAGTTAAATTATGGGCACATACATTTGTATGACGTATATGTACAATTGACGATGTAAATATGATGGTCATGACAGCCTTGTCGAACTGAAATGTTGAATTATGTGAAATGATAATTAGTATTGCACTAGTTATTATATTATTGAAGTAATTTATATTTGGTTAGTTATTGATCTCGAAATATGCTTTATTTATATATAAAAAATAATGTTTATACCAGCACTACTCACTTTAAAGTTTTAAAGGCTGGATGATGATCGCCGCAATATAAGGTGACAGTTTAATACAACACGTATTTGTTTCCCAAGGAAGCAAGTTTTCAAATTTAAAAAAAATTTTTGGTCTCAAAAATAT
>JBBMOL010001850.1:0-31579 GCA_037954665.1 Laguncularia racemosa
ATAAAATTTGGGAATAGGGTAAAAAATTAGTTTTTGTAAAAAATACCCTTTAAATTTTTAAAATATCATAATGAATTAAAGGGTTTAAATTTAAGTAATTTCAATTAATATTATTAAAGGGGGCCAAAAAAAAAATTTGTGATTCCCCATTTTAAAAGGGTTTAAATTGAATTCCCTACTGAAGACAAAATCAACAATTCTAATTGATCGTGATTCCAACTTTAAAAGCGCATCAAACATAGTAAACAAAACAAAGCTTAAAATTTTAAAATTTCCCTTTTTTGAGTTTTTTCTCATGTACCAAATGTACCATAAGAGTAAGCACACATAAGTCTAAGTACAGAGATATTATAAAAATTTTGGGCCCTTTTTTTTTTCCTAACAAAATTTTGAATTCAACAAAAGTATTTGGAATTTCGTTTTATCTCTATATATCTAATTTTTAAATCTATTAAAAAATTAGCATTAAAAAAATTATTTAGTTTGTATCTTCTTGATCATATAACCAAATGTTAAATTTTTCCTTTTTTTTTTTTTTTTCCCTATTATTTTTGTTTCACTACAAAAACTTTCCAAGAGATAAAAAAAAAAAAGGGTTTTGAAAATCCAAATTTAAACCTTTTTTTTGACATAAAAAAGAATGAACAAACCTTCAAAAGTAGACCAATGCATATACCTAACTTAAAAAAGGGAAAATATTTGGCAAAAAAAACTTGTTGATTGATCATTTAATGAAGAAGAATAAGAATATTTGGGGAACAGGAAATTGCTTTCCCTTGATTTTCCTTGGAAAAAAGAAAGGGGGGTTGGTGGGGAAAAAATTGCATGCTCGATTTCCTTGGAGAAAGGTAAGAGGGTTGGTGACTGACTTTATTTTAAAAATATATATTCTTTTTAATTCCACAAATGTTTAAACATTCTAGACATTAAAAATTTAGAAAGTACATGCTTGGAAATGGCTCAGATGTAAGGTCCAAGCGTACAATGAAGCTGATGGTATGTTTTTCAAATTAATTGACCCCCCCGTTTAAAAGAATTGTATATGTTGAAAAATTGTGCATAAAAATTATTCCCAAATACACCTTAGTTTTATTTTTATTCGAGGCGGCGGGGGGGGGTTTGGGTTTGGGGGCGGGCTGTGGTTTAGCGCGATTTTCAAATATTAGCACGCCTAATAGGATAACATGAAATGAATATATCAATATTACTTATAGCACTCTTTTGGGTATTCTAATGTTTAAATATATATATATAGTTTTAAAACAAAAATTGATCCCCGAGCATAAATATCTCACATTTTATAAAGGACAAAACTTCCCATTTTTAAAAATTTTCCCCCCTAAAAAAGTATTTTTTTTCCCTTTAAATTTTTTTTCCCTCCTACTCTTTTTCTCTCCCCCCCCTTTTTTAAAATTTTTTTTTTTTTTTAAAAAAGAAAAAAGCTTATTTCTCCTATTTCACTTTTCATTAAAAAATACAACCCAAAAGAGGTAGTTTTCTTTATTTTTTAAATGTCCTTATTTTTGCTCTTGCATGTAAAATAATTAGTAATCATTTCACATTTAATTTTTTTGTATTGATATTTTAAAATTTTAAAACACCAGCCCCCTTCTAATTTGGGAAAAAAGGGGTTTTTTAAACCAAAGAATAGGGTTTATTAGCGTTTGACATGCTTGGCTGCTGTAACTACAGAAATTTGTAATGTACAAAACTTGATGTGATTATCAATTTAAGCTGAATTATTTTAAAAAAATTAGGATAGATCAAATTTTTAACTTTGAATATTCAATTCCAAAATCAAGTTTCATGTCATATTTAACTTCATTTAAACCATAATGATAATTTGAGGGGAAAGGTTTTTATTTTTTTACACATGGCAAAAGGACAAATAATCTATCATAAAATTTGAAAAAAAAAGGGTAAATTATAAATAGACCATTTTTATTTACTTTAGGTATTTAGGGCCCTTTTTCCCTTTTTAATTGAGTGTTTTTAAATATTTTTTTATTTTTAAAATGTGCCTTTTAAAACCCTTTAAAATAAAATAAAAAGGAATACTAAAAAGAAGAAGAAAAATCAAATAAAAAAAGATCATGGAAGACTTCCAAAAATACTTTTTTTCTCAAGATTTAAAGTATAAACCCTCAATACTAAAGAAAGGGGATTCAACATTCATAAAATAAATATAAAAAAGGGTGGGATTTTCCATGAAAAAAAAAAAGATTGTTTTTTTTTCCCCTTTTTTTTTAAAGGGGGAATTTTTTTGCAAACAATTTTCAATGTATTATTAAAAAAAAAGGGGCGACTAACAATGTATCTACTTCTACACTGAGATACATGTCAAATAACTTCCATTTTTAAATATATACTAAGTAAGAAATCTTTAATTATCTAAATGCTCTATAAAACTTAAGTTTTTGGGTTTTTTTTTTTTTTTTTGCATATATAGAATGAAAACAAACCATTGGAATAAGTAAAAGTTTTTTTTAAAAGTATTTTCCAAAAAATATCTTAAAATCCGTCCCGTTAAAAAAAGCTAACGGGCCATATTGCTTTATTTTTATGGAAATCAAGAAAACCCGTATTAAGAGACAATTGCGGGGCATATCTTAAGATCGTATCTTTAAAATACGATTCTAATTTTGGTAGAAAAAAAAAAAAATCATATTTTAAGAATACAATTTCAAGTTAATTCAAAATCATGTTTTGCATACCATGGAATATTTTTACATGAGACGTACTTTTATGATTATTTTTCACCAATGCAAGATTTTTTTTTGCTCTGCCCATCATTCCATATTTCACACTTCTTTCACTTTTTATATCCATATGAGTTTTTTTCTTAGTTATGTGACTGGAGCTTTAATGCCTTTTTGGTTTGCATATCTATATTATTATTTATCTTTACTTGCATAAAGACCTAAGACCGAAATTTATTAGATCTATTGGGTTTTTATACTTTCTATCTTTCTTTCTTTTTTTCTTTTCTCTTTTTAAGATGGTAGTCGAGTTGATATTATATAAATTGAAAAAAAAAAAATACAGGATTAGAAAGGAAAAAGCATGATATGAAATTTATTGAAAAAAATAGCTATGTAAAAGTAAAAAAGCATAAAAGCTCACATTATGTATTTGAAAAAAGATTGAAAAAAAAAACAAATATGAAAATGGAAAAAAAAAAGCTTCAAAACTAAAAGGTTTTTTTATATTAGGAGAGTTTGATGAGAAACTTTTCTTGGGGTACTTTTTTTTTTTTGCTTTTCAGTTGTTCTTTACCTCAAAATATTGTACAAAGTAGATTTATATATATATTATAATATATATATATAAAATATATATATATATTGATGAAGGGAGTTCCTTGAATAGTGATGAAGGGAGTTCCTTGAATAGTGATGGATACTTTTAATTGAGCTCTCTTAGTAAAGATGCTTTATGTTTGATAACTTTAAACCCCATTAACGTTGACCTTAGAATTCTTTACTAAGAGAGCTCTCAAAGATCCCCTTAATGTATATATATGACAAAAATATATATATAAAAATGTAGAGGTAAATTAAAATATTCATGGGGTTTAAAGTTATCAAACATAAAGCATCTTTACTAAGAGAGCTCAATTAAAAGTGTCCATCACTATTCAAGGAACTCCCTTCATCAAAGATCCCCTTAATATATATATATTCTTTACTAAGGAGTTCCTTGAATAGTGTAGAGAAACGCCATTGTAAAATTCTTTTTATATAACCAAAATTCTAATACGTACTATACAAAACAAGGTAAATAATAGAAATCCTTCAAAATGATTTAACTTACTCAAACCTCTAGAATTTCATAAAATTACCTGATAAAGTTATGTTGCTTTATGGTTGAAGGGAAAGTTAGGAGATTCCTTGCACCAAATCCTGAATGGGGTATATCAAAGTTTTTGCCTCTACAAGATTTCAATGAACCCTCCAAAGGGGATACCTTGTAGATGATGTGTGCACTTTCGGGGTGGAGGTTTTCGTCATACAGGATTCAAACAAATGCGAATGCTTAAATTGATAAAGGGATTAATTACTCCTAAAAAATTGGAGATAAACAAATTTTCTACCATTACTTCGATGGTCCCCTCAAAAGCCTTCTACACTGGAATCTACGCATGGTACTACAGTCTAACTTATTACCTAAATGCTATGGTCAATACAGTGGAATAATTCAAACTAAGAGTGATTTGTTATTTTGTTAAATGGATGCATGTCACAATCTAATTAGATGAATAATGCACAAAGGCAAAAATCAATTTAGCACCCAAAGAAAAGTTCATGCATGAGATTAAAGAATCATTGTATATTCAATTACCAATATAAAAAATGTTAACCCGACATTATGTAATTTATTTGCTTCAACTATTATTTTCCTAGTTAGATTACTTTCCTAATAATGCTCTATTTATGTTAACCATTTCCCGGGAAAAAATGGCTATTTCCAAAGGGTGATGGAAAGGGCAAAGATCAGAGCATTTCAGTATTTCTTTATATGTCTAACTCTGAAATTCTGAGCCCAAATAAAAGAGTGCATGTAGCATTTTCCATGAGTCTCCAAAAGCTGGCAAATATAACTAACGAATTGAAAGGTATTCATTGAATCTATATTGTTGTATGCAATTATATCAAGGTTGAACTTTTTGATCTAAATATGCAAAAGGAAAAAAGACTCTTTTGCTGAAAAAAATAAAAGGTTTACACTTTCTTAACTACATTTGATTGATTTGGAGTAAAAGGTAGGTATGGGACACTAGCACACAAAAATAGTAGATGCACCTCATAGTCGTACACCTCTAGTGAGGGAATTGGCTAAGTATACAAATTGAAACCCATTTAAGCCATTTTTGACTCCAAATGTTAAATGTAGCATTAGGAATAGGAACAAATGACATACAGTTCAATCTAGAGGATTAGGAGATATCATGAAATTTTGCTACTTTCTATTAGCTTAAACATTAACTTAGCATTTTAGATAATTCCATGATAATCCCCATCATTCTAAATTTAGTTGTATTTATATACCTTTCTTTCCCTTTAGTATTTTTTTAGAGATAAGCATTCCAAATGTTGCATTTTCTGAGCCAAAGATAGAAATGGCTATTGGATCTTTGATAGTAAACTATTGAAACATTTTTTCATCGATTCATTTGCTTCCACTATTGGTAAGTTAGTTGAGTAATGTATCAATTGTAGCATCACACGTATTCAGTTCTACCGGCAACAATTGGGGTTGGCTTATGTTCTTGCCACTAAAGACCATTAAGGAAAGAGCCATCAATGATTCTTTTACCATTGAAGCAAAAGTTTCTGTCCTTAGGGAAATAAAAAAAAATGAAACAAATTACATTGATAACCTATTTAGTTCAAGAAGAAATGTAACAGTGTTATCTAATCTATATCTATAATATAAAAAAATGACATTTATGCTTTTATAAATTTTTTTCTTTTGCAATTTTAGTTTTTTTTTAATTGTTTTATTACATGTAAAACATTAAAATAGTCCTAAGAGCTTTAAAAAAAATGAAAATGAAAAGCATACTTTTAGTTTCTAACGTTTATCTACTTTTCTATTTGAGTTCTTAACTTTTTTTTTTCTATTTGAATATTCAACATTTTTAAAACCTTAAAATAAAACGGTCTGTTTATCTGTGATACGTTATAATTTCCAATTAGTCCATAATAATTAAGTTAATAAAATAAAAATATTAAATATATTTATTTACATAATATCATAAAAAATAATATTAAATATATATAATAATATAACATAACAAAAAATAATAAAAAATGATAATTAAAAGTAAGAAAAAGGGACTAAAAAATTTTGTATGTACCCTAACTATCTTGACAACTAACTTAAGACTAATCGAAAATTAATATATATCTAAGATGAACAAAAAATTTATCGCATTTAATGGGAATCCTATTTTTGTAAGATTTTGAAAACATTAAGCACTAAAAAAAAAAAAAAAAGAGGAGGGGAGGTTTAAGAGATGAAATAATAAAAAAAAGTAAATATAGAGAACTAAAAGTCTAGGTACAAAAAAAATGTATATACAATTTGCCCTTTTTTTTTTCCCTAACAAAAGTCTTTGCAATTTCTTTTTTATCTCTTATTTATAATTCATGTACATATATTCTATATCTAATTTTTATCTATTCAAAATTTAGCATTTCAAAGATTATTTAGTTTGTTTCTTCCAATCCCATAACCAAATGATGATTTTTTTTTAATTTTATGTCTTTTTTTTCCTATTAGTTTGCATTCACTATTAAGCGTTGTAAGTGATTTAAAAAAAAATCTTAATGAACTTTTTTTTTTTTTGGTGTGGTATGGAAGGATTGGAGCAAAAAGTGTTCTAATGCAAGTGGTTTAACCTCAAAAAGAAAAAAACCAATCCTTCTAAGTAGACCAATGCATATACCTAACTTACAAAAAGAATAAGTATTTGGCATAAAAAATATGTTCATTGCCCATTTACTAAGCTAAATAAATAAGAAAGAAGACTTGGAAGCAAGAAATTTTATGCTTAATTTCCTTGGAGAAAAGAAAGAGGGTTGGTGCCACCTGGCTATATATAATTCCACAAATGTTTACATATTCCACACATTAAAAATTTGAGAAAGTAGATGCTTGACATGGGTCTATTGTCAAGTTCCAAGTCATACAATGAAGCTATATATATATATTTTTGTGCAACTTTAGTTTTTTTTATTGCTTTTTAAAATATAAAACACTAAAATAGTTATAAAATCTTTTTTTACGGAAAAGTACACTTCTAATTCCTAACATTTACCTACTTTTTGATTTTAGTCATCAACCTTTTTTTCCTTTCTATTTAAATCCTCAATGTCTTTAAAACATTATGGAAAATAGACTTCTATAAAATCTATTATTTTTTTTCGTCCATCTATACATGTCACCTTTAAATTACTCCACAATAATCAAATTAACGAATAAAATGATAATCTTAAATATATTTACTTACATAATATAATAAAAAATAATATTAAATATAATGATATAATATAACTATTTGAATTGCCTTTTTTTTTTTTTCTACTTGTATCTTATCTATATCTAATATAAATATGGTATGAAATTTAGCATTTAAGAAACTATCTTATTTGAATCTTACTTTAATAATTATGATGAAAATGGTGATTGTGAAATAAAAGTTCATGTACTTTTAACAAGAATGGGTTTAAAAAATATATTTTATACATTAGAAAAAGAGAAATTAGTTGGTATTTTTGTGAAAATGAATAAAGTAATGGATAAATAAGTCCAAAATTTTGTGAAAATGTTAGGAATTTAATTTTTTAAGAGTGGTATATATGAATTTTTATTTTCATTTTTTGATATTTTATTCTTATTAAACACATATTTGATGGATGCTAAATGGGCATTAAACATGAAAAAATCTAAAATTCCAAATAAGGTCAATGGAATTAAGAAGGAATATTTATAGTTAATTAAGAAAGGATTTAGGAAATTTAGGGCCAAATTTTTTTTCTAAAATGACCATAATGCCCGTGAACTCGATTTATCCAAAATAGCTTTGAAATGACATAGTAATCCTAAAAGAAAATCTGAAGACCCTAATTAAGTGAATAAGATCATTAAGGAATTTTTTGGATCCAATTAGAAAAGAGAAAATAAGTTTGGAGGTCAATTTTGTAAAATGACCATTTTGCCCCTAAACTTGATTTAGAGATTTTGAAGTTGGTTGAAATTATTAAATAACTTAAATTAAAGTCATTTGGAGTGATTTTAAATTATTGAGAGTGATTGCTTGAAGTTTGGAGATATTTACCAAAAATGACTCTTTTTACCCTTAAAGATGGTTTTAACTAATTTAGACCCAAAGGCATCCCATTTTTGTCCCCCATTTATTTATTTTTAATAATAATAATAATAAATAAAATAAAATAAAATAAAAATAATAGTAATAGTAGTAATAAAATTTTGGTTTATGAGATAATAAAAATTAAATAAAAATAATAAGAAATATAAAGTTTTTAATTAATATGAAAATTAAAATAATAATAATAATAAATAAAAAATAACAAATTATGAATATTTCAACAAAATTAAGGAGATATGGGCATCTAAATTAAGCTTAGGAACCTTAAATCAATAAAAATTAATTAGGATCGTCAACTTATATGCAAATTAATTGCATGTAATGAACAAGAAAAGGTTAGCTTAGTTGGTCCATGCCTGTGCCAATGTAAAATGTGTAGTATGTAGGTTGTGAGTTTGACACCTCCAAACGGCACTTCGTGCTAGTATTTTACTTTTTCTTCCTTCTAGTTGCCATGTGGTGGCCTCCGATTGGCTGGATTCAGTTATGTGCTTAGCACATGATTGTCTTCAACCTCCAGTTGATGAATGCGGGAAGGAGACGAGCTTAAATCCAAACGTTCCACACTCATTTTTCAATGTGGATCAAGTGAAATTTGGCTAAAAAACTTGATACACTTCACCATATAAGCATGAATTCAAACAAAAAAAAATTGAATCTAACTGAATCAAGGGGAGGTTGTGCATGAACCAATTCATGCTTATCCAACCCATCCTGAGCTCATCCAATCACATATAATTACCAGAAAGTCCTTAGAAGCTGAGGGGGGTTGGAAAAACCATCAAAATCACTTTAGATGCACTTGAAGCTTCAACATAGCACTTTCTCTCTCTAGGACATCCATACTTGTGCTCAACTTTCTCTTTAGATTTCCTCCGCACTTGCACAACCTTGAATCCAACCATAGGTAGCAATAGGTTCCTTAGGCCCCGTAGATTAAGAAAATCCCATCTTCGTTGTCCATAACTTTCAGGTTGATTGGGCTGAAGAAGAGAGGTGGTAGCCACCGTTGGGTGCTCGAGTGCCACAATTCAGAGTGACTTGGGTGCAAGGTGAAGCCAGCAGTGAGTCCAAGACAAGTGAGTCAGTTGGGACGACACCCTTAAGTGTTGAAAACCACTGAAGAGCAGCCCCGGCATCCCCTTTTTTTTCATGCCTGCACGCTGTCGAGTCTAATTTTTGAATTCCCATTCCTAATCCGATCTAAACTAGACCCTATGCTCATCTAATCTAGATCCTCGACTTGAGTTAGGAATTTCGTTTAATTTTTGGAGTCGCCACCCAACTGTTTGTTGGGAAAATTGAATTAAGACTAAAGGAGCGGATTAGTCTTAATTTGGACCACTAGTCGTCGTTCTTTCCTCTTCTCGTTTTTGTGAAAAGAGGAAAAGGGAAAACCAGAGCTTCTAAGTCCGGAGGCTAACCTATTAAAACCTTACGGTTACCACCTAATCTCCCAAAATTGTTTATCTTTAGAAATGTGTTTCATTTGTGTTTCTGTTACTTTTTATTATGTTTGAGAATTATTTTGAGAAAATGATTTTTCTTTATTTTAGGGGTTGACCCGAATGGGTGCCTACGTACCTGCTATTCAGGATCAAACAAGCCGTAGTTCGCTTTTCCGAAAACCTTTAGATTTGTTGGTGAATTTTAATTTTGAAATTTTTATGATTTATGTCTTTAACATTTTTTGGAATTTTTCTAAAAATTTCTAAGCCTAAGCTTTGATTTTATTTTGAAAATGATTTTTTTTTTTTGGGAAAACATCAATTTTGGATTTATTTGAAGAAAAAGATTTTTTCTAGGTGCTAAAACTTAATTTTTCTTCTATTTTCATAATTTTTAAATTTTTATTAATTTTCATGATTTTTATGATTTTTGTGATTTTTTATAAGTTTTTGTGATTTTTTATAATTTTTGTAATTTTTATGCTAGAACATTTTATCCTAAGTTATTATCTATCCTATTTTGAAATCTAAAGTTTTATTATTATTTTTCCTAATCTTTTTATTATTTTATTCTATTTTTTTTTTTTTTATTCTTTTATTATTTTTTTTACATTTTATTTATTTTATTTTTTTTTACTTAATTCTAGAAAAATCTAATGTCTACATTTTCCCTATTTATTGAAAATAAAACAAAAATAAATAAATGGCTAACAAAATAATAATAATAAATAAATAAATTCGGAATAAATAAATAAACCAAATAAATTAATTAATAAAAAAAATCCGAAAAAATCCGATTTACCTGGATCCGGGTCGCTACGCGGGTCGGGTCGGGTCGAATCTGTCGGGTCAAATCGGGTCGGATCGGTCACGGCGGCGGGGTTGGCTCGTTCACGGCGTTCCGGCGGTCGTTTGCGGCGGGTGAAGTGTCGAATCCTAGCTTCTTGGGGGTGCTGAATCCGATGGGGGTGGGGTTTACTCCCAGATCGCCTCCTAGCGGTTGCTCCAACTCCGATCGATGGTCTCGGCTTCAAGTTCCTCCGGCGTACTCCGATTCACTCCTTTCTCTCTCTTTCTCTCACTTTTTCTTCGTGTTTTTTCGTGCTCTGGCTTCCTCCCGTTCTCCTCTATTTATAGGCACCTCGAACTCCCTTGGTAAGCTCGAATCGGCCGATTAGATAAACCCATTTTTTCCGTTTCTTGATTCGATTTTATCCCGGCGTTTGTGTTAATCTCTTGTGTTCCTTTGGTTTATGAGGTTTTGGGCCCTTTCTCGACTTTAATCTAAAAGATAAAAAAGAAAACGGCCGATTTCGCCTTCGCGGACTTCTGTCGGATTTTTTTCCTCCGGCTGGGCTCGCGAAAGAAGGACGTCACGCGTGACGCACGTGACTTCCCTGGGCCAATCACATGTTTGCCACGTGGCAGCCCAGGGAAAAGAACGAAAAATTTTTGCCGAGCGCCTGCGGGGATTCGAACTCGCGCCTTCAGCCTTCACACGGTTCCCATGGCACCACACGAGCCAGCTGAGCTGGCCCAAATTTTCCCCGATTTTATTTACATCGCAAATTGTACATATGCATGCAATTTTTTTTTTTTTTTGTATTTTTTGAAATTTCAAAAATTTGTAAAAAATATTTATTATTCATTATTGTTTATTTCTAAAAACATTTTTTCAAAATTGAAGTGTTTTCCTATTTTTTTCATTTTTTGAATATTTTTATTATTTTTTGCTAAATTAAGGAAAAATTGAAAATTGATTATTATTGAAAATTATTGATTCCAAGGCAAAAAATGGGGTGTTTACAGCGCCCCTCTTTGTATAAAGTTTGAAAAACTTTACTACAAAGACAAACAAAGACGCCATTTTTGGCCTCCTAAATTAGGTTTTGGTGGAAAAATGCCCCAAAGCTGAAAATCCTACGATTTGAATATGTTCCAAATGATTCAAGGAATGTTCCTTCTCCAAAAAGTGCTTTATGAGCTAACTAATTGGCGACAGGACATATCTCAAGCTTTGAGTAGAAATGTATGAGAAAGGGATGATAGGAAGCGTCTTATCAGACTTAAAAACCCTTTGGAAAGAAATATGACCGAAAAGTGCCCCGAGAGCTGACTAATCGGGAGGGTTTAGGAAAGTGCCCTAATGGGCTGACTAACCTTTGATAAAATGCCTCAAAAAGTGCCCCCTAGGGGCTAACCTTGAGGTAGAAAGTTTCAGGAAAGGGCCACCAGGGCTGCCTAACCAAAAATGGAAATTTGCCTCAAAAAGTGCCCCCTATGGGCTGACCATGAGGAAAAGGTTTTTTTGGAAAGGCCCCCCTATGGGCTGCCAAACCTTGAATTAGACTTGTCTCAAAAAGTGCCCCCTATGGGGCTGACCATGAAAACAAGGTTTTTTAGGAAAGGGCCTCCTATGGGCTGCCTAACCTAGGATTGAAATTTGCCTCAAAAAGTGCCCCTATGGGCTCCCATGAGGACAAAGTTTTTAGGAAAGGGCCCCCTATGGGCTGCCAAAACCTGGATTGAAGAATTTGCCTCAAAAGGGTCCCCCCTATGGGCTGACCATGGGATAAGGTTTTTTAGGAAAGGGCCCCCTATGGGCTGCCTAACCTAGAATTGAACTTGTCTCAAAAGGTGCCCCCTATGGGCTGACCATGAGAACAAGGTTTTTGGAAAGGGCCCCCTAGGGGCTGCCTAACCTTGAATTAGACTTGTCTCAAAAAGTGCCCCCTATGGGCTGACCCGAGGACAAGGTTTTTTTAGGAAAGGGCCCCCTTGGGCTGCCAACCTAGAATGGAAAGTTTAGGAAAGGGCCCCCTATGGGTGCCAAAACCTAGAAGGGAAAATTTTTTAGGAAAGGGCTCCCTATGGGCTGCTAACCTATAAGGGGGAAATTTTAGGAAAGGGGCCCCCTAGGGGCTGCCTAACCTGGAATTAGGACTTGTCTCAAAAAGTGCCCCTATGGGCTGACCATAAGAACAAGGTTTTTAGAAAGGGCCCCCTATGGGCTGCCTAACCTTGAATTAGACTTGTCTCAAAAAGTGCCCCCTATGGGCTGACCCTGAGAACAGGTTTTTAGGAAAGGGCCCCCTATGGGCTGCCTAACCTAGAATTAAAATTTTTATTTCAAAAAGGTGCCCCCCATGAGCTAACTTAGGAGAGATGTTTAGGGGAAGTGCCCATGTCATGCTAACTTCTTATTAAAAATAATGACAGACGAGTGCCCTTTTATGGGCGGACTCATCTCATGCTTTTAATATGCTTCTATCGACTAAATGATGTAATGCCTTTCATAATGTGACGATGGTTAATCATTTTAAGACGCTTGCCATTTACCGTGGGGGTAGCAACCAAACAACCGACCCTTCGTGTCGGTTCGCTTCTGCTTCTCTTCTTCTCATCTTGATACGGGGTTTTTAAAAAACTTGATGTGCTTTACTTCTTGATGTGTTTGACTCATTCGTCGGTAAAAGTTTTCCTACTAATGCACTAAGTTCTAATGCTTAAGAATAAATAAAAAAATATCACAAATTTTATCGAGATTCAGTATCATTTATTGTTTATTTTTATTGACGAAATGGTGGGTATGTGTTTAGGTGTATTTATTGTGACGGGAATTGATTGGATTGTTGAACACTCGGATATTAGCTTTGCTTAGAAAAGTAAAAAAACCCAAACCCAAAAAATTTTTACAACATTGGCCTAAAACAGGCAAAATTTCAAAACCCTTGCCAAGGGAAAAAACATCTTTACCAGGGGGAAGGGGTCTCTCAATTCGGCCATCCTCTGATTAATTTTAGGCCCCCCCCGAAAAACCTTTTTTTAAAAACATAAGGCCTTCAAAATTGGAGTAATTTCCCCCTAAGTCTTGGACTTCGGGAGAATTTTTTATATAGGGCACCCTTTTAAGTACCGAGGGCTCTCTTTTTTTGAATCTCGGGCTATCCTCTGGGGAAAAAGACCATCATAGGGGGGAGCTTCTTTTATAAAACAAATTCAGCTGATAAATTTTTTTCTTACCAATGATTCCGTTATTGATTTTTTGAAATATTCTAATTTTTGGTATTTCGACTTCCACTGGTAGAACTGCTTCTGTCCAATACCATTAGAAGGGGGTAGCCCCCTTAGATGTTTTTATTGGTCCTATAACCCATGAGAGCAAAGGGGGAACATTTCGGCCAACCTTGTAAGTGTTGTCATCTTTTCGTGATCTTTTTGATTTTTTTGTTAGCTGTTCTACGCCCCCTTCATTTGAGGTCTGAGGGATTTAAATTTTTTTGGGGTTTTATGGGAATTTGTTGAATAAACCTGCATCGATTTATTGTTGAGATTGGTACCATTCGGTGATGATTGACCAGGAACTCCATATCGAGCTTTTATGCCCCTCTTTAAAAGCGGACTTTAAACCCCCTTTGGTGACATTGTATATGATACGTTTACCATTTGGTGAATTAATCAATCGCTCCCATAAAAATCTGGGGCCTTTGGGTGCCGTTGGAGTGAGGGTGCCAAATTTAGTCTTTCCCCACTGGAAAAGGCCACGGTGCCGATAACAAATGAGCTCTTTGGGGTGGGCATTTACCTTTGCTTATACTTGGCACGAGGGCAATGCTTAACATATTTTAGCAACCGACTCCAGGTTAAAGTAAAACCCTAACCTAAAGATTTTTCCCGGGAAACAGTAGCCTTTCATATGGGTCCACTACCCCTTCATGTTTTTCCTTCATGATTTCCCCATGTTTCATCTTTGTCCACACATCTAAACAGGGGGGGTATCATTGATTCTTGTGATATAGACCACAAAATAAGAAATGGTTTGCCCCCCTTCGAGCTTTTTTTTGGTATTCTTGCTAGCCATTTCAGGGTTTTTTCCTTTTTGGGAAAAAGGGTCTTGATGTCGTGATACCAGGGTTTATCATCTTGTTTTTTTTTTTCAACCGTCAAACAAAAAGGGGCCGACTTCCGATTCTTATTTTCATGGGGTGAACTTGGGCTCCCCCGTTATTTGCACCATGGACGCAAGTGGCCAAGGCTCTGCAAACTGATTCGGGTTTCTCGGGTTTAACGTGAAGGTGATTGCCTTAAACCTCCCGTTAACGCTTTTAGGTTTTGAGGAAAGGTACCATTTGGGGATCTTTGGTTTTGTTTTCCCCCCTTTTTTGTAGTATGATGAGCGACATCCCCTATCCCTTTAAATTTTCGGGGTTTTTTCCCATTTGGCAGGCCTCTTGGGGAAGAAACACCTTCATTTCCCCGATTTTATTGGTAAGGGAAATGTAAGTTTTTGTCGCGCAGGGAATTGATGCCGCTGGGAATCAATACCGCCCCAACCCCAAAACCGAATACTTTGGGCAGCTCCGTCAAAAACAACTTCACCCGCTTCTGCTCTCTCCCAGAGCTTCTACGGTATGTTTTCTACGTTGATTTTTTTCGCCCGGGGAAATTTGGACTCGTATTTTTTTGGGGTACCCGTCCGACGGGGTTCGGCCAAAACTACGGCCAAGGCTTGCCCCTTTACGAGTTCTATGCACATAGGGGGATGTCGAACTGGGAAAAAACATCTGCCTTTGGGAATTCCCCCATCAGCCGGGCTTCTCTGCCAGGTATTTCAAAGGATCATGTCTTGTCAACGCCAATAGGGAAAAAAGGGGTATATTGCCTTACCGATGCTGACCCAAATTAACGCACAAACGTCTTTTTCCCCTCGAGTACCTCTGTCCCCATCATGAACTTCTTGCTATATAATATATGGGACGTTCTCTTCCTCCTCATCTTTCCCCAGCACACACCCATGGATTCGGGGAGTATGGTGAGAAAAGAAAAAATTTTTTCCTTGTTTCGGGACTACAAAACCGGGGGTTTTATAAATAGTTTTTGATTGTCCTGAACGTTTCTTACATTCGTTGTCCCTTTTATTTCAGGTTTTTTTTTTAAATTTGACAATAGGGCCAAACCTTATCGTGATTTGTGAATAAAACCGAGCTATATAATTTAACCTCCCCAGCAAGTTCTTACTTTTTTAAAGGGAGCGGGGGGAAAGGCAACTCTAATAGGACTTTACCTTTCGGCAATCTTAATGCCTTCCCCGGGTGATGCGCCCCCCTAACAATTTCCCCTTGGACCCCGAAAGTACATTTTCTGGGTTTATTTTAAGCGGGAATTTCCCCAGTCTTAAACAATTTCCTCAGAGTATCACAGGTTTTCTTTCTTTGGTTTTAGCTATCATGCGTCGAATATCCCTAAACCCTCACGATGCATCATGTCGTGAAGTATGGGACCAGGGTCTCTGATTTTTTTCCCCGGTTTTTTTAAACCAAAGGGGCAGACTTTGTAACAAAAAGTTCCCCACGTCGGATGAAGGTTGTTTTGGTTTTTTGTCTTCCTCGGCCTTTTTTATTTGATTGTATCCTGAGAAACCGTCCATGAATGAGAGAGATGTTTTCCTCGGTGTTATCCACTAGAACATCAATAAAGGTTGGGAAGTTACCCTTTTTGGCGGGGCGGGTTTAAGCCCCGAAAGCCCACGCATATGCGCACTTTTTCCTTTCTTCTTCTGAGGGGGACTATATTTGCCACCCATTTTTTTGGGGTATCGGACACTTCGATGAACCCCTACTTCTAGTATTTTTTTGATTTCTCTTTTTTTTTCACAAAAGTCACCTAAATCTTCTTAATTTTTTTTTTTTGGGTTGAATTTTCTCTTGGGGGAACCTTGAACTACTATTGATGTTACCCTGGCATGTCACCATATGACCAAGCAAACACTCTGCATATTCGAAAATAGCTCGGTTATCTTTCGTTTTTGCTCGGCACTCAAATTGGTCCAATTTTGAGGCTCTTAGGTTTTCCACGTTTCCGATTTATGTCTCCAAAGGCTCATCGATCGGATTGCTTTGTTCATGTCTTACCCCAAATTTTCTTTATTATTTCAGGGTTTAAAAAATACTCTTCAACAACTGCCCAGCGCTTTGGGAAACAATTAGCGTTTTACTTTTCTCCCTGGCGAAATACCCCTGATTTTCGATGGTAAGAGATCTGATGACATGAAAAAAAAGGGCACGTTATAAGAGAAAGTAAACAAACTGTGATTAAAATTGAATAAAGATTTCCAATAAAACTTTTTAAAATTTTTTTTTTACTCTTGAGCTAACCTGCACTTTTTGGGTGGAAAAAAAAACCAGTTGTTCAGAGCGGAGTTGGTTGGACATCGGGAGATTGACCCCCCTTTGTTGTCTTTTTTGTTTTTTTAAAGCTCTTAAGGGATTTCCCCCTTTTTCTAAAAGTTTGTTGGAGAGGGGAATGCCAGGGGTGTCCTCAATTCCCCCTTCATTCTCCCCCTTGCTTGTACTTCTTCCCTGGCCCTAGGAACATATCCCAGTCCCCAAGGGCCGTCGCCCCTCTTTGAACTGATACCCCCCTTGCTGTCCCATTCACTTCACTGAAAATTTTCAATCCCGGGTTTCTGAACCTTCATCTCCGATGTAAGGTATGGGAGTTTCTTTGTAATGGAATCCCGCTCGCCCATTTTTTGTAATTATCTGCCCTTGGGGAGAATTTGACCCTTTTTGGGGGAATAGAGGGAAGGACCACAGCATGTATCCAAGGCCGTCCCCGGGGTAAGTTGAAAAATCTTGGGATATCGAGGACTTGGAAAGAGATTTAAATACTTGGGACCGGGTTTCCACTGGTAGTTCACTTCCCCCCCAATTTCTCTTTGATTCGTCGAAAGCCGACCATGTGGAGCTAGGGTTTTTTTTGCTTGATCGACCCCCTAAGCCAAGTGTTGCCAATGGGGAAACTTGAGGGAGTCCGTTTTTCAAAAAGTACTCCGGGGGAAACGATTTGTATCATTGCAAAACCCGGGCCCCTATGAAAATTGGGTTGGTATGTCGGTCTCCCCCTTTCCCAACCTTTGGAGAAAAAAAATATCGATCCATGGTAAAGATAGAGTTTCCACGTCACCCATTTGTCTGAACAAACCCCCCGGGGCTTGAATTTTTTTAGGGAAATTAAGAGTGCTTCCCCCTTGGGGCTCAGATTTAAAGGGGCCCATGAGAGATATCTGTGCGGAACTTTATTCAATTGCTCCCTGATCCCGTATTCGCTGGCTTTTTAAAAACCCCTTTGTAAATGCACAAGACCTTCTCCCTCCTTCCTGTTTTTCTTATTGGGTTTTTTGTCGGGCTCTTACTTTTTGGGGCGTATAATCTCCCGAGTGGGGATACCCCACTATAGGGGGGGTCGCTCTTTTTCGAGGGCCCGATATCGAACGGTTGCAGCCTTTAAATTTTCTGCTGGGACAGGGGGATTTAATACATATTTTTTCTTTGGGATTTGTACTCCACCGGCTGTCCCTCCCTACATCGTATGACCTTGGGCTTCCGATGGGGAATTTTCATGTTGACAGTCTTCCCCTCTCCTTTGCTAGATTTCTTCCTTCCCGAATTTTCCGGGCCCCCACCCACTAGGGGGCCCTTCAGTTGGGGTGTAAGAATAGTTCACCAGGGACTGAAACTTCCCATTTTTCTCCCCAAAGGGCCAACCGTAGGGTCCCCGGTAACCATCTTTTTTAATTTCACCTTTTTAGTCTCCCCGAAACGGGTTTCTTTGCCGGGGTTCTTTTTTACGGGTTCTTTGGGAGCTGACTTTCTGATGTGGCATGTTTATGGGAGGCCCTTTATTAGGGAACGGGGTTGGGGTTGACATTGGGCGCTGGGTTTACAAAAACCAAATTTTACGATCCCCTTTCGCAATCAATCTTGGGTTTTGTGCCCGGGGCCTCCACCCCATCGTGGGTGTCCTTTTTTGACCCATGTGGTATCACACTTGAGGGGGAACAAAGTTTTTTGGGCTTGTATCGGTTTGGGGGGGTTCGGGAAAATTATCAAGTTGTCCGCCCCCAACCGAGCGAAGACCGATGACGGGACGGGGGTTGGAGTGAACTGCCTTGGGGCCTGGCATTTTTGCAACCCGTCGTTGGTTGCGGGCTGGGGTATTCGGGTCTGGAAAGTCACCCGAGCCCCAGGTTTTTCTGTCTTACTTTAATGCACTTATCTGGGATCTTTTAAATCTATCCCCCCTAAAGGGGGTTTGGGGTTGGGGGAACCCTAGGGGGTTCCATTGAGTGAGCCGCCGTGGTGATGGGATTCTGATCCGCAACCTGCAACACTACTTCTGCAAAACTGGGGAACGTTGGCCCAAAATGTGAAAAAAAGTTTTTTTTTCCAAGGGATTTACAAAATGATGTCAAATTTTTTCAGATAAACGAGTGGGTACCCTGGCACTTGGGGCCCCCGCGTTGAGAATTTTTAACGGCTCAGTATGTCTCTTTTGAATTCCCAGATCAATTAAATGGAGCAACTTCTATGTTAAACTTGTTGATCATAAAAGGCCCCCGGGTAGCTTTTCCAAGTGTTGATGATGTTGAATCAAGGTGAGCATACCAGCCCAAAGCAGGGCCTGTGAGGGTGTCCTGGAAGGTCTGGAGCATGAGTTGATATAAATTTAGCATACTTGCTCATCTTCCGGGGGGAAATAGCCTGGTTGCATCTTAGGGGAGCCGGTCCCATCATATTCTAAATCTGGGGGCTTGAACTTTTTGGGGATCTTCCTCCCTGTATCTGGTAATTGGTGAATTTCCCCTGTTCAAAACCATCAGGAATTCAATAGTTTTCATTTTTTCATTGAGTTCTGGAAGAGGGCGCTTTTTCCCCTCCCTTTTTCTTTTCTTCCACTCCTTTTTCGATCATCAGAGGTCGGCCCTGGCTGACTTTCGGCCCTCCGAAAACTGGGTTTTGGGGGGGAATTGATTTTTCGTATTTCCGGGGGGCGTCCCTACAGCTTTTTCCCTTCCGCCCCTGAATACTCTTCTTTTAGTCGCGGGTGTTTCCAGGGAAAATTGAGCTTTCATCAAGAGGGGAAATTGGGGAGCCAATGTTGGACCGCGCTAAGGGTATGAATCCTGGAACGAGGGAGTTCAGCGTTAGTGTTTTTGCGGTTGTCACGGGTTTGGCCATTTTTGCTCTTGAGCGTGAAGGACTGGGTTCGGCGGGTTGGTTGCTGGAAGCTATTTTGATACCTGGATTTTTTTTTATTTTTAATTTTTGTATGATGAATGCAAGAATGAAATGCATGTGTCACCGAATGCAAAAGAAAAGAGGGTTACAACTAATTGACAATGATATCCAAACTTTTACTTATAATTCTGGAGTTCAAATAAAAAAAAAGATTACAATGATAATCTATTCCTGCTTTCTTTTTCTTTGCTTGGGGGTCAGGGGTTTTTTACTGATGAAGCTTTTAGTTCTTTGACTTGGCTTGGGATTTTTCCAATTGTGTTCTAAGGCCTTGTTTTTCCTTTGGCGATTCCCTTTAAGCGTCCCCTTCCAATTTCTTTCTTGTAACTGCGGTTTGAAGTACCTTCCACCGGGCTTTTGGGCCTGCTCCCGGTAGATTTCTTCTCGGGGTCGATCCTATCTGGTCTGGTTGAGTGACTCTGAACCCCCGGGATGCTCTTTCCCCTGTTGGTATAGCGGCGGATTACAAACCTCTGGTGGCTCGGTGTTTTCCCCCTTCTCCACTACCTTTCCCGATCCACATTGGGCTTTCGTTTGGCTCCCCAAGGGGGCCCTTTTACCTCTCCAGTTACAAAAATTTTCGGGTACCCAAAAGGTTCGGGGCCGATACCAAAAAGGGGATGCTTCGAGTGAAGGGCCGGGGAAACAAGTCTTGAACGGTCCGAAAAGGCGGACTACGGAGTTTTGGGTGATACCAATACACCATTGATCCCCATTAAACCCCTGCTTGGGAAATTACTGCGGGAAGAGTTTTTTTTGGCACAACTCCACCCGGGTGTCCCCAAAATATCTTCGGCATTAAGCTTTAAACAGAACTACCCCACTGTGCTATAATGTCTCGGGTAGCTTCACCTTTTCTATAAGGAAAACCCCCAGATCCACCTGTTGGGCCAGGGTTTTCCCGACCATGTTTAGACTGAAACATTTTGGGGGCTTACAAACCCTATAGCAAAGGTTGAGCGGAGCGGAGGTCCCCTCCCTTCTTCTTGAGGAAATTTAATTTCGGATTGTTTTTAGCGAGTAAAACCGGGGTGAATTTTTCCGTCCAGGAAATTTGGGTTTCCACTCTGCAACCCGATGAAATAAGAAATTCGGGGGGAACATATGGGGGGCGAAGGGTGCAAGATGAAGCCTTTACCCCCTTTGTCGTAAAATTGAGGGCCCCAACGGGTGTCCTTTTTGTCCCATTGTTTCTGGGGGAATAAACCGGTTTTTAGACCCTCATGGTATGCAATACCCCTTACATTGAAGGTTTGTTTGAGCTGTTTGGGATGTTATTCGAACTCCAGCTCCCCCTTAATTCCTAATTATATCATTTGGGGCCTTAGAAAAATTTTATACCCCTCCAGGGTAATATTTCATCCCATAAAAACTACTCATTCCCTAACAGATGGCCCACCAAACAAATTCCCCCCCTTCTTTTCTAGAGGCCCGATTTTTTGGGTAAATTGTTTTTTCGGTTTTAAACCGTGTCAAAAAGTTTGGGAAAGGGATCCCCCCGTTTTTGGGGGGGGGGGAGGCGTTGACGCACGCTAGCCTCATTTCAATAGGAAACAGCCTAGTTTTCAAAAAAACTATGAAAACTTTCAGGGAAATAGTCCAAAACCAAGGGGCAAAATAACCAAACCCTTACATTGTCATCCAATTGTCAACCCTTTTTTTACGATGCTGTATGCAAGTAGGGGGGTTCTAACTGGGGCCCACTCTATGGCCCCCCGCATTCTCAAAAAATGGATCCAGGGCCCTAGAACATAGGGGTGGGGGTACCTAACGGTCCCCCAACGGTGAATCAACCACTTGCCCGAAACCTACACAATGCTCCCCGACTTATTTCTAGGACGGTCCGGGTTCGACCGATCTTCAACAACAATTATGTAGGAAGAACCCCCACTAAGAAAAACAAAAACTAACTAAAAACCCCCAAAAGTTTTCAACAGAATAATTTTAAAAAACACATTTCTTTAAGAAAAGATTTGAAGGGGATTAAGTGGGTAGCCTGCTGGTAGGAGTCCCCAGTGGATCGCCATCCGTCGAGTCTAATTTTTGAATTCCCCTTTTTTAATCCGATCTAAACAACCTAGCTCATCTAATCTAGATCCCCGACTTGAGTTAGGGGAAATTTCGTTTAATTTTTGGGGGTGCCACCCAACTTTTTTTTGGAAAATTGAATTTAAGATAAAGGAGCGGATTTAGTCTTTAAATTTTGGACCCAAACTGTTTTCCTCTTCCTTTTTGTAAAGAGGAAAAGGGGGAAAACAGAGCTTCTAAGTCCCGGGGGGAAAACCTATTAAAACCTTTTCGGTTACCCCCTAAAAATCTCCCAAAATTGTTTTCTTTTGAAAAGTTTTTCATTTGTGTTTCGTTTCTTTTTTTTAGTTTTGGGAAAAAAAATTTGAGAAAAAGATTTTTTTTTTTATTTTAGGGGTTTTACCCCAATGGGTGCCTACTAACCGTATTTAGGACAAAAAAGCCCTATTCGCTTTTCCGAAAACCCTTTTAAATTTTTTGGTGAATTTTTAAAGAAAATTTTTTATGATTTTTGTCTTTAACATTTTTTGGGAATTTTTTTAAAAATTTCTAAGCCTAAGCTTTTATTTTATTTTTAAAATATTTTTTTTTTTTTTGGGGAAAAATCAATTTTTTGGTTTATTTGAAAAAAAGATTTTTTTTAGGTGCTAAAACTTAATTTTTTTCTATTTTCATAATTTTTTTAATTTTTATTAATTTTTTGATTTTAGTTTTTGTGATTTTTTATAAGTTTTTGTGATTTTTTATAAATTTTTGTAATTTTTTATGCTAGAACTTTTTTTCCAAAATATTACTTCCTATTTTAAATCTAAAGTTTATTATTTTTTCCAATTTTTTATTATTTATTCATTTTTTTTTTTTTATTCTTTATTATTTTTTTACTTAATCTAGAAAAATCTAATTTCTACATTTTTCCTATTTATTGAAAAAAAAACAAAAAAAAAAATGGCTAACAAAAAAAAATAAAAAATAAATAAATTGGAAAAAAAAAAAAACCAAATAAATTAAATTTTAAAAAAAAAAATCCCCAAAAAAAAACCCAATTTTACCTGGATCCGGGGTGCTACGCGGGGCGGGGGCGGGTCGAATCTGTCGGGTCAAATCGGTCGGATCGGGGGAGGGGCGGGTTTTGCTCGTTCCGGCTTTTCCGGGGGTCGTTTGCGGGGGTGAAGTGGCGAATCCTAGCTTCTTGGGGTGCTAATCCGATGGGGGGGCGGTTTACTCCCAGACGCCTCCTACGGTTTTCTCCAAAACCCATCGATGGTCTCCTTTAAAGTTCCTCCCCGGGGATCCGATTCACCCTTTCTCTCTCTTTCTTTAAATTTTTTTCTTTCGTGTTTTTTTTGTGCTCTGGCTTTCCCCCTGTTCTCCTCTATTTAATGCACCTCGAACTCCTCTTGGATAAGCTCGATCGGGGCCCTTTAGATAAACCCCTATTTTTCCGTTTTTTTAATTCGATTTTAACCCCCGATTTAGTTATCTCTTGTGTTTTCCCTTTTGGGTTTTTCTTTGGATTTGGCCTTACTCGACTTTTTAAACTAGAAATAAAAAAAGAAAAGGGGGGGGGCCCATTTGCCTTCGTGGGGCTTCTGTCGATTTTTTTCCTCATGGGCTCGCGAAGAAACGATCCGCGTGACGCACGGACTTCCCTCGGGCCAATCACATGCTGCCCCGTGGCAGCTCCAGGGGGAAAAAAACGAAAAATTTTTGCCGATTGCCTGCGGGGGATTTGAACTCGCGACCTTCACCTTTACACGATTCCCATCGCAAAAACGAGCCATGAGCTGGCCCAATTTCCCGATTTTTATTAAAATCCAAATTTTACATATCATGCAATTTTTTTTATTTTTTTTTTTTTTTGAAATTTTAAAAAAATTTTTAAAAATTATTTTTTATTTTTATTCTTTTTCAAATCATTTTTCAAAATTGAAGTGTTTTTCCTATTTATTTTCATTTTTTTGAATATTTTTATTTTATGCAAAAATTTAAAGGAAAAAAAGGAAAAATTAGGAAAAAATTTAAAAATTGATTATTATTGAAAATATTATTCCCAAGGCAAAAATGGGGGGGTTTTCCCCACAAACCCAATTTTACTTTTATCCAACCAGAACCCCCCAATTCACTTGAAAACTGATCCACGGGCAAGCCGCACCTAATTCAAACCCCTTCTAGGAAATATTTTTATTATATTATTTTTTTAGTTTAGATAAATTAGTTTTTTTAATCTTTAAAGCCTAATTTATAAAAATAAGATAAGTCCGATTAAAACAATTAGAGGATTTTTAAAAATTAATAATTAAAAAAAAATTAATTAATAACTTTAGCTTAATTTAATTTTGTAAGGTAAAGTATTTAAAAAAACCATGAAAAACAATTAGGAAAATAGTAAATAAATCTTAGAGGGGATCATTTTGTACCTTAGTGTTGCGGTGTAATCGTTACCTTGGATGATTTGGTCTTAATAGTTTTTTTTAAAAAAATGGTAAAACTTAGTTATAAAGTAAAAAAAATTTAAAAATTTAAAAAAAATTAAAAAAAAAATGGTTTTTTTATCTTGGGTATAGTTTATTTTGAAAAAAAAAAAACTAAAAAGGGTTTTTTCACCTGAAAAATATTTTGGTGAAATAAAAAACGCTAATTTGGGATTTTTTTAAAAGTTAGGGCTTTAGTCTTTCAAAATTTTGGGAAAAAAAAGTTTAGGTTTGAATTTTTTTTTTAAAAAATTCAAATGGAATAAAATTTAAAAACCGACCCATTTTTTTAATTTGGATTAATCAAAACCACTAAAGTTTTATGAAAAAAAAATTTTGTTGTTTGATCTTGATTAGTGATACGTAGGCCCCTTTGGGGAACCACATTAAAAAAAACAAAAAAAAAAAAAATTTTATTCTTTTCCAATTTTAATTGATCATATAAAAAAAATAACAAAAAACTTTTTATCCTTTTAAAATTTCAATTTGTAATATAAAACCATAAAAACATTTTATCCTATTTTTTTTAGTTTCAATTTTAATTAAAGCAGAAATGTTAAATTTTTATTCTCTTTTATTTCATTTTTAAAAAAAGAAAAGAAAATTCATAATTAAAAAAATGATTAAAAAATTTTCCATGCTGTTTTGATTTATTTCATGCTTTATCTATATGAAAAAATATTATGTCTTGCACATGAGACAGTGAAGGGAATTTATAAGAAGCTTTAATTCATTTTCTTTAAAAATAATAAGTGGTAATTATTTAGGTTTTAATAGGATAGCCCTAAGTTTAGGTTTTCTAGTTAATTTTTTTCAAATCATTTTTAGAAAAATTCGTAGACTAATAATTAGTTAAGGTTAATCCACTTCATTAACTTTAACTTATCTTATTTTCCAACTTGGGTTGGTGGTGACTCCAATTTTTCTTTAAATAATTAAAAATATAGTTTTTCCTTTTTTTTGTTGAGTAACTTATTTTAAATAATGGATTTAAATTTTGGTTTTAATTTAAGCCCAAAATTTTTGCTTAAAAATTTGGCGTTCCATTGGAGACCAATTCTTTGGGGGCTTTTTTTAAAAATTCCCTTAAACATGTTTATTTTCTTTTAAATAAATTATGTATTTTTCCCTTGTAGAATAGTTCTTTTTTATGTAACAATTGGGTTTCAGATGCAAAAAAAAAATTATTAGGTTTTATCAGCCTGATAATATTTTGGGGGGAATTGTTATCATACATATATGTGTGTTAGAAGTGGTTAAACCGGCCACCAGGAACCTAGGCGGGGGGCCATTGGTAGGTTTGGGTGAGGGAGAACCACCTTTTGGGGTGGATTGGTTTCCTCACCTTGCTTCGATGGGGCCCTAAAACCCATTACCTTAAAAATGAGGGGGCTTAAAGCCTGAGGACCTTTAGGCCTACCTAAATTGCATTCTGTTATTTCCATGATTGAAAAATATTACTTTAATAAAATGCAAACTTTTTGTTTTTCAAATGATGAAAAGTTTTGTCATTGTACTGTTTTTTTGTCTTCTTTCTTTTTTATGCTAGTAAAGTCTTTTTTTTTGTATTAAAAAGGAAAGAACCAACTTAAGGTCAAGCAACAACCACGTCTGCATTTGCTAAAATTTTTTTCAACTGCCTTTAATGTTTGAGCTTGCACTTTTAAAAATTGCAACATTTTAACTTAGAGCAGTAGGAACCCAAGCAAAGTGGGGGGTTTAAACCCCTTTTTCCTTTAGGGCCAATATGACTCGGCCCCATAAGGGCCCAAAAAAAACTTTTTTGGGGTCTAAAGTTAGCGGGATTTAGCTTTGGGTTACACACCCCCTCTCTAAATTCGAAGAGTATTTCCCCAATTTCTAAAAAGCTCCTCCTTGTTTTTAAGGAATCACTTCTAATCTACAAACTAGCCCCAAAAAGCACCTTTTACAAACTGTTGGGGGTTAGAAAGTTTAAAATACTTTAGCCCCTTTCTTAATGCAAGGAAAGTCCCTAAGAATTTTACCCCTTTGGGAAAATGGTTTGGAACCTTGTAGAGTACCTGCTGATCAGAGTTTTTGTAGAGATAGGATGCTTGGGGGCAGAATTAGGGTTTAAAACCTACTCCTAGCGTTTTTGCCAGTATCATATTTTCCAAAAGGGGTTTTTTCAGTCTATTTTAGGGGATAGAATTAGTAACTCAGTTCTTATCAGTCTTCCTACATCGTAGCCTTAGTTATAAACATATTGATTTTGAATTTCTAAAAAGGAAAAGGGAAAGGAAACTTTAAAGGGTGTCCAACATTTTTAATAGTATGGTTCCCCAATCATACTAAAAGTCATGGATTAATCTTGTCCAAGAGATCTTTAGCTTCACAAGTTGACCTAGTAAAATACTTTGTAACTAAGATATAGTTACCGGAAGGAGTTTATATTTACCAATGGATGGAGATTATGCAGAAGGTTTACCTTGAGGACATATTGTGGATTTCCGGGTGGAATAAATTGCATGCAAGTTATTCTAGGATGTGCCAAATTTGTTGCTACCCTACTAATAGGTATTACTGGATGCACTGGCTTTTTTCCCGTTTAATGGTCAACAGTTGGGCCCAAAGTCCAAGATATTGCTCAGATGCCCCTATTGGATTAAGTTACACTTAATTATTAGAACTCGAACATTCCCTTAGCCTTAAAGTGAACAAGCGTAAGCCATTAAAGCATATGGGGTACAAGAGTCCTTTAGCCCTATTGAGATGTAGGAGACTTAGATGGACGAGTAGCGGGTTTCAAGCCCTAAGGAGTTCATCATGGACTTCATGCACAAAAAGAGCAAGTTGAGTAACAAGCTCTAAGTATACTAGAACCCACCAGAAAACCCCCAAATTTAGAGTTGAAGGCTTACATGGACAATGGTTAAAGCCCAGCAGAGATCCAACGTCAAGATATGGAAAGGAGGGGGGCAATTTAGAAGGAGAAATTTGAAGTTCACAAGATTATGTGAAGATTTAGAGAACTGATGAGGATGTCAGAGAAGAAGTCCAAGACGTCTAATGGAGTAAGTTAGTACCCACCCCAACAAGATCTGAAGATGTTCTAAATAAATTTTGTGGTCTATAGCCTTAGTTTTCAATAAATCTGTAGTTTAGATTTGACATTCTTGTTTAATAAATTGTTTGCACTATTATTCAATTATCAATTTTAAATTGCATTCATGTGACCATCTTGTATGCATATTTACTAATAAAAAAAATAATAAAAATAAGGACAAAAAAAAAGCCAAGAAAATTAAGAGCTGCTAACAATAAAAGATCTTTTTAAGGGGTCCTAAAAGTTGCTTTAAACAAGTTAGCTCAACCTAAAGTTCACAGTACTTACTGTGAACATAAAACCAAAGACCTCTATAACTTGCTCTAACTTGAAAGACCCTAAACATAAGGCCATTTACTAAAAAGGCCCCTTTCATATGTTGCTTTAGCCTCAAAACACAAAGCCTTCCAACCCCCTCTAATTTTAAAGGGTCTACACTTGAATTCTCTCCATCAAGAGTTATCTAAACCAGACAAGCATAACTAATTTTTGGGCACACTTTCGATGGGGCTATGGTAAATTACCAAAAAAGCATAAAGAAGGCTAACTTAACTAGCTAAGTCTTAGGCAACTAAATTCAAAGAGAGAAAGGGTTAAGACTAAATCATTGTTTATGTTGACAGAGGGCACATAACTCCAAAGACATCACGAGACTTGGTGAATATGGCAAATTTGGTAAAATGGAAAGATATCTCATTTGTTAGAATGATTTAGGATGAAAAAGAGGCAAACCACATCCAGAAACAACCCTAAACACTTGAAGTTGAGTATTTTAATGAGGTTTTGGGCTCATTCCTTAGAGGAGTCTATCTTGAATTTGATATATTAATTAAAATAATGTTAAGCATTCCCTTTTTTCTATCCTAAACACAATAATCCCTTTTCTACCCATTTGAGCTTATATAAGAAGAAATTTCAAAATTAACTCATCAAGAACCACCCCATAATGGGAAAAATTAGAAAGATAAGGACAAACAATTAAGAAAAAGGGAATTAACTAAATAGTGCTTGCCTTTTTTGCAAAATTCAAGGGTAATTTTGTCATGGATAATTGATTTTTTAGGTGAAAAAAAGTTCACATTTTGAAAAAACTACACATAACTCATAAGAGATAATCACCATTGGGCCCAAAAAGAAAAAAAAAAGAAAAAAAAGAGAAAAAAAAAGGAAGGAAAAGAAATGAGAAAAGCCCAAGAAAGTACCCAACAATACTTAAAACACCAGGGGCAAAATACAATAACCCAAACATTGCAGATCAAAGCTATACCACCCTTCTCTAAATCATTGAAAATAATTTATCTCAAGCAAAAATTACTGAGGCAAGTACTATTCTAGTTTTCTCAAAGGTTTCTTGACTTGTACACCTAAGTTGAAATGATGATCTTTCAAAATAACCTTAACATTACTACTTTTTTGAAACCAATAACCAAAAGCTTATTACATTACAGCCCCAAAAAAGGGCCCTAACAGTTTGATCAAAGCGTATTACTTACAAAAAAAGATCATAATTTTTGGAATGAAGTCAAGAGTGACTTTCTAAACCAAAAAGATGTGAGGGAGTCCTTTTAGATTAAACTAATTAAATGAATATTATTTCCCCAAATGGAATAGGAAATTTAAAGTCATTCCTCATTGGCATTGTCTGCCCAAATTTTAAATATTGATGCCCTTAAGAAGAAGACATAAGTCTTAATTGCAAGAAAAACCACGAAAAATAATTGATCGAGTCAAGACACCACTTTTTCTAAGATTAAACCAAATCCTCTAAGCAAAATGAGGCAAAAGAGTAAGTAAATATTTGTAGTAGGGTAAGCCTACCCTTTATTGTTATTTTTAGGATCCTATTAACTCTTATTGTTAGCAAGTTTTTTTTAATAATAATAATAATATAATATTCTTTTAGATTTTTGAAAGAAAGAGAAAATTTTTCAAAGTTTGCTAGAAGATACTTCAATACCTTATCACCTTATCCCTTTAATTTAGAGCAGCATTTGTTTTTGAAAATTTTTAGAAAAGTTTTAGTTATCATTTGTTAAAAGTCTTAATTATCATAAATTTAGAAAATCTTGACAGTTATTGGAAAAATAAATTTTTCACTTAGAAATTCATTCTCACTATCGGTTTTGCCTACAATGGGGCACTTTTTTAATATCTTCTTTACGGTTGCTAGTATAAAAAACCTTCCTATTGTTGATGTTCAAATTTTTAGGACACTTTCCTAGATTTTCTCTCTTTAGGTTTCAAGTCTACAAAGATTCTTCCAACTATCAGTTAGTTAGCCTACAATGGGGCACTTTCGTGGATACCCTCCTATTATGGTTGCCAATCCAAAAAGACGTTTCCTATTATCGGTTAGCTAGCCTATAGAGGCACTTTCCTAGATTTTCTCTCGGTTGAAAGTCTAAAAAGACGCTTTCCACTATCAGTTAGTTAGCCCACAATGGAGCACTTTCCTGGATATCCTCATTTTATGGTTGCTAGTCAAAAGAGACACTTCTCACTATAGGTTAATTAGTCAGCTCAAAAGAGCACTTTCCTAAACAATATTTTTTTAGGTTGCTAGTCTTTTAAGACGCTTCTTGTTATTAGTTATTAGCTCATAAGATCACTTTCCTAAGCAATATCTTCTTTTTGAGTTACTAGTCTCGTAAGATCATCCTGTTATCGGTTAGTCAGCTCATAAGAGCACTTTCCTAAACAATCTCTTCTTTAAGGTTGTTAGTCTTATAAACACTTCTTATTATCGATTAGTCAGCTCATAGGGGCACTTTCCTAAAAAAATCACCCTAAGGTTGCTAGTGGATCCATGGTTCAGATACCCAACTAAACTATAGCGTTGTCCATCCTTTCTCTCAGGCAAAAATGGTGTCTTTATTGTCTTTGTAACCAAGTTTTTCCAAATTTTACTATTAAAGAGGAATAGTTGTAGAAAACCCTTTTTTTTTGCCCCCGATCTATATTTTTTTTAAATAGTAAAAATAAATAAATAAATAAATAAATAATAATAGTAATAATAAAAAATTTAGTTTACGAGATAATAAAAATAAAAAAATAATAAGAAGAAAAAATAAAGTTTTTAATTAATAAGAAAATTAAAAAAATAAAAAATAACAAAATATTAAAAATTTAACAAAATTAAGGAGATATGGGCTTCTAATTAAGCTCGAGAACCTCAAATAAATAAAAATTAAATAGGACCATCAGCTTATATGTAAATTAATTGCATGTAATAAACGAAAAAAGGGGCCAGCCCATTTGGTCCTGTGCCCTTGCTCGTGTAAAAATGTGTAGTGTGCAGGTTACGGTTTGATAACTCCATATGGCATTTCGTGTTAGATTTTTTACTTTTCTTCCTTCCAACTGCTATGTGGTAGCCTCTAATTAGCTAGTTTTGATCATGTGCTTGGCACAGGAGCGCCTTCAACCTCTAGTTGACGAATCTGAGAAGGAGATAAGCTTGAATATGAATGTTCCACACCTTTTTTTCAATGAAAGATCAAGTGAGATTTGGCAAAAAACTAGACAAACTTCACCAGATAAAGCATGAATTCAAACAAAAAAAATTCGAATATAACCAAATCAAGGGAGGTTGTGCATGAACCAATTCATGCTTATCCAACCCCATCTCAAGCTCATCCAAGTCACCTATAAGTACCAGGAAGTCCCTAAAAGCTGAGGGGGTTGGAAAAACCATCAAAATCACACCAAATGCACTTGAAGCTTTAAACATAGCACTTTCTCTCTATAGGGCATCCATACCTGCTCTCAACCTTCTCTCTAGTTTCCTCCGCACATGCATAACCCGAAACCAACTGAAAGTAGCAATAGGTTCCTTAGCCATGTAGATTAAGAAAAACCCATCTTCGTTTTCAATAACTTTCAGGTTGATTTGGCCGAAGAAGAGAGGTGGTGGTCGCTACTTTGGGGGCTTGAGCGCTACAATTCGAAGTGACCTAGGTGCAATGTGAAGCCAGTACGAGTCGAAGACAAGTGAGTCAGCTGAGCCGATACCCTTAGCCCTTAAGTGTTTCGGTTTTAACCATCGCCTATTGATGATTAGGTTCTTAAATAGTTTTTTTTTTTTTTAAATAAAGAGTAATACTTAGCTTATAAGTATAAAAAAATAAAAATTTAAAAACAATGGTTATTATCTTGGATATAAGTTTTATTTTTTAAAAAAAGAAAAACATAAAAAGGTTTGTCACCTAGAAAAATGATTTTGGTGAAATAAAAAACTCTAATTGGTGTTTTCAAAAATTAAGTCTTTAGTCTTTTAAATTTGGGAAATAAAGTTTAGGTTTAGAATTTTTCTTTAAAAAAATCAAAAGGTAATAAACGTAAACTTGACCTATTTTTATAATTAAGATTAATTAATTCACTAAAGTTTTATGAAAACAGAACTACGTTGGTTTGATCTTTGATTAGTGAGTACATAGGCACCTATAGGGCAACCACATATAAAATTACCAAAATTTTTTTTTATTCTTTTCTAATTTCAATTTACCATATAAAAAAATACAAAAAACATTTTATCCTTTTAAAATTTCAATTGTAATATAAAAAAAAAAAAAATTATCCTTTTTTTTTTTGTT
>JBBMOL010001851.1:0-31576 GCA_037954665.1 Laguncularia racemosa
GATGTGGGTGAGTAAACATTTTTTAAACGCTTGGAGGTTCTAGACTCAAAGCACTCATCGAACCCACCAATTGCATCATATTTGCATGTACTTACTCATGGTAAAATTATTGGGTATTGAGATGTTGCTACAATGGCCGTTCTCTTTCCTTATAAAAAAAATGATTAAAAATAAAAAAAATGAAATGTAAAAATAAAATTCAAAGTCGCAAAATAAAGTTTAAAAGGAAGATCATGTCTCATTTTGTAATATTAGTAAAATAAATACCAATTTTATGACAACTTTTCCTAACTTGATCAATTCTCAAAATGTCAATCCCTATATGTAACGTTCGGTGCATGTTGAATTTTTGCGTCATTATTTTTGTTTCTAAGCAAATTAAGAGTCGTGTGGGAAAGGGGAGAAAATTGAACTTTCTGTAAAGATGCAAATTCATTAGTATCCAAATATTGTCAGAGTTGCAATTTGTAGTACACCTTGTAATGAGTCCCGTAAACAAAGTTTACCAAAAATTACTACCTAAGGCAGAAATAGCCCATCCTTAAATTTACTTCCAAACGTAAAAAGGAAATAATGGTCTGTTTGTTCTTTTTTAAGAGAATGATAATCATTCCTAAAATATAATCTATTACCTTATCTACTTATAAAATACTTCAAAAAAATTTATTTTAGGTTTTCGATTCCTTCTCTATTGAGTATAACTATTACTCTTGCGGGGGGGGGAACAAATTTAACTATTAGAACAATCATATCCTCAATAACTAATAAATGAGGAAAACATACTAAAATAATGTAATTTAAAAAAAATCATAAAATAAAGTACTTAAAAAATTTATTCTAAAAATAAATTACAAAAATGTAGATTCAAAATGTGCTTTTAATTGAACTAATTTTAGCAAAACTAAAGGCCTATTCACAATTTTAAAACCTATTTTTGAATAAATATTTCAAATATCCTATTTCAATGATTGACTCTAGTACTATCATCGATGTATGAATATTTTACTTAAGCATTAAAAGTGTCAAATGAGATATTAATAATCGGGCAAGGCAAAGGACCCTGATGGCTTCAGGCTCAATCGACGCACTAAAAGAAGCCTTTATAAGCGACGGAAAAAATACATACTATGCTGCATTATAAATACACCTAACCTAATTCCAGCAATAGGTACATGCTAAGTATTAACTTTAGAGCACATATGCTTTGCAAAACTGGGAATTGGCCTCGTACCTTCTTCCGACTTCTGAAAGACAGGTTTCAACTTTGATTGAGTAAAGGAAATGATGGGATGTAACAGAATAGGATTATAGCATCAATTTTCTTTTTTCTTGAAGGAGCGAATCAGCTGCAAGAGATAAAATAGATACACAAGACAATTAGGAAAAAAAATTACATGGGGGATTAAAGAATCGATTTCAAACTGTTATTCACATGGCCTATGAATTATATTTATTAGAAATTATATGATCTTTGATTGGATCTATTCATATAATTATTCTTCTATGACGAAATGAAAAGGATAATCAATACTCTTAAACCCTCATCAATATAAAAGTAATTGCAACCAAATATGAGGAAAAATGTTTCGCTTGAAATGACAAAACGCATACTTAAAAAAGTATTGCATCATCCTTCATTTACGTGCAGAGCGTAAGTGTCTTAGTCCCAGCACCTTGTCATTAGGATTTGTTGGATAAACAATTATGCATTATGGAAAAGGAAATGAAAGAAAATAAAGCAAATGACAATGAAAAGGTTATGCTTGAATTGCAATAAAACATGGAAATAATCGTATACAATTATAGGAAATATTAACACGTATTTGTAATTAAGTGTACAACCAATCTTAGGAATATTTTTTTTTTTAAGTATGGATATTCCGAAGACACTCTCTAATAGGACACGAAATCTTGATAATAATTGAGTACTGCCAGCAGCACACATGCATTGTGTGCATAATTGTAAAAAATTGTGTACATAAATATAAATAGAAACATTATAAAGAAAGACTTGTTTATACCCCAAATGGAAAGATATTGACGTTAATTATTCTATATCATTTCGTAATCAAATAAGTTTGTCATCAAAGAAGAACTTCCTTCACTCTACCTCGGCCGAACCCAAACACAAAACACAATCTCAAATCCTCTAATTTCCACTATTATGTTCCTGATAGATGTAACTACTAAATTGGCCAATAGAGATTTGATCATCAAAAGCTCCAAAATATCAACACCCAGATGGAGAACTGAAAAAACAAAAAAAAAAAAGAGCAAGAAACCAACATACCTTGACAACCAAACTTCAATTCCTAAGTACTCTATGTAAAACAATAAACACAAATAAAGGAACATAACTTGAACTTGGGTTTTATCAAAGCTTTGATTCATAGTCCCTCTACTGAAGAAATGGAAAAGCATATGCTCATAAGCAGACCCAAGGGGGAACGAAAGAGGCCATGGTCCCCCCGATCTGAAAAAAATTAATTCGTTAAATTTAATATAGTCTAGGGGTTAAAGGTACATTTTTATGTACTTAAGATCATGGATTCAATTTTTATTAGATTCATTATTACTTTTTCAAATTGTATTTATTATTTGTCATTCAATAAACAATTTTCATTCTCTTTTTTTTTCCGTTATAACTAGTAAAATTAAATTTCATTAATAGAAGAAAAGTAGTTAATTAAATAAATTATCAATAGACACTATTTATTTACTAATAAATTTACAATATATAATAATTATACCCAATACTATAACTATTTTAATCATATTGCATAAAACATTTGTAAATAATAACAATTTATATTGTTTAAAACACTAACATTTTCTTTCACTATTAATATTATAAAAATAAATGAGTATTATTGAATAATCAATTTTTTAGTTACTTATATTGAAAAGAAATATATACATATATATTTTTAAAACATTACAAATGAAATAATCTTATAAAGTTAGTATAAAGAAATTATAAAATGCTATATCATTTATACTATATTGTTATTTCCATTCTATTTGTAATTTTTTGTCTAAATACTTATGATTTATTTTTGTTAATAATAAAACTTATATGAACTTTTATATCTTGATTCCATTTTTTATGAATTAATAGAAACATTTTGATTAATATATGCGCACAATTAAATGCTAAAAGTTTATTCTTTTAACATTTTATAAAATATATTTAGTATGCATAATCGATATATAAAATAAGTTTATATTTACTTTTTTATTAAATATTATATTATGTTGAGGATATATTTATTTTTATATATATATATATATATATAACATTATAATTATAATAATTAGTAAATATTTTTTTATAAGTAATTCTAATTTTAATTTTAATACTATAAATTCAATCTCAATAGTATGCGACTGCATATATGCTTTTTAAAAGAACGAACAACGAAGTGTCTTTTATCGTAGCATCACCCAATAGGAATGACCATCGGCCATTTTTTTGACGAGAGGATGGGGATGGGGATGGGTTTGGGGGTGGGGGTGGTTAGTTTACGTGATAGTGGAAGCAAGTGATAAAGAGTGTATATGTTAAGGTGAAAGGTGTGGGGAGACAAGGAAAAGCAACTATTACATAGCTTTAGCAAGGACGACTCCGAATTGAAGATTGTCGAGAATAATGGGACCCCAAGAGATTGGGAATCCCTCCTAAATATTCAGTGTCATTCACCTTTTACTATAGGGAATGACGTGAGGCCGCACTTTACCTTGATTAAATACATAATAAGAATTATTTTTGTGAATTATTCGTAAAATAAATTTATTCTTTCTTCTAATTATAGGACTATTTCGGTGTATTCAACTTTTTAGACTTGTAAAAGGTCAAACTCATAATATCATATCAATGACTTTCAAATTCCTCAAAATATAAAAGGACTTTCTTTTTTTTAAAAAAAATTATAATGGTGCATGGATATTCATTAAAATGATCATATACAAAGGTACTATTTTAGAGATAGCCATAATTTTGTAATTTTTATTTACTTTTACAAGAAATTTATTGATTGAAAATTTGAAAATTAAGCTATACAATATCATAATAAAATGCCTTTTACAAATATTGTTAATGCTTGAAACTTAAGAATTCTAAAGGAGCTTAGTTAGAAATACCTTAAATTTATCATATCACGTACGTAAGTCAAATGTCATACAATTCTACATAATTATTTGATTTTTATGTTTAATTACATCATATAAAATTACATAATATAAAAGTAATTGCAAAGTCTAATGGCCCATGACCATCAAAGCCATAGAGCATTTGAATCTCCTTCTCCTACCAAGTAGAGTAATGGATAGTTGCTAAAACCTTCCTAGGTTTTATGAAACAAAAAGAGTTTTTTCTTTCTTTTTTTTTTTTTGAAATAAATAAAATCTATAATTCTACAACTAAGATAATACATCTCCACTATTATTACCTTAAGTCTTAAACTATTGTCTTTAATAGCATAGCTCTTACTCACATAGAGTCTTATCTCGTCCCATACTTCTCTATTGTTATCCTAGAAAAATCAATCTATTGAAGGGTAAATATGCATTGCAACGTTAATGAGGGGAATGTCTCTCAATGTTATTTGCACGTACAAGATCATGCGAGTCATCAATTATGTGATATGCATGAGAAATCATATAAAGGCAAATATTGCACATGATCATCTATAACTAACATGAAGTTTATGGTATAACTCTCCCTACCTTTAACCTTAAGTTAGGGATTCTAAACCAACATCAGTTCTCGAGCTCCTCGCACATATAAATCAACAAACATTGAACTTCCTTAGGAGCCACTCCAATCAACCCTAAACTATGGCCTCTAGTGATCTCTTTCCTATTGAGACATGTACATAACCATTTCACCTTAGATCACATTCGGTGAGTCAAAAGGGGAACCTTACTCATCCATAACTTTTCTCGTATAGATCATCACAATTGTGAAGTCTCTACCTTCCTCATATATGTAATAGCTCTTGTGTCACTTAATTTGCATATGATAGAGCAAGACCCCTTAGACCCCTTTCCATCTTTGTAAAGAAGTAATGGCCTTAAGAAATGCAAGATCCCATGCATTGCATATTAGGTTTTATTTAAATCACAAATGGGTTATTTAAAATACAAATAAGTTATTTAAAGCACCAATAAATTGTTTCCTTTTTTGAGCTATTGATTGGTTTTATTGTTATTATTATTTAATTAACAAAAAATAAGAGAATCAATATTTAGAGTTAAGTTAGAATAGACGATTAAACTTTTGAATAATTATAGTAGAGGATTAATGTTATATTAAATAATTTAAATAGAAAATTGAATTTTCAAGTGATTGTATTAGAGGATCAGCATTATAAGTCTCACTTAGATAAATATTATTTTATTATATTTTCTTTATTCCTTATTTTAAAAAGTTAATTAAGGATAATTATGGTAGTCCATGTCGGTTTTGTGTGATTTTTTCAATGTAATATCATATTGATTTACTATATGTTATTATCGCATAATTAAGTTTAAGTGGAATGGGATATCATATTATGCTCACAATCTCAATTCTTCGATCTCAATATAGTTAAGATTTAACACTATAAAGTTTAGTTTATGAGTAAAATCTTGTGCAAATTAACTTATTTTTGAAATATGATTTTATGTGTACTTGTTGTAACTAACCTTTAGGGTCTTTTCATAAAATTTAGAGTGAACCTGAAAAAAAAATTTGTTTGAATTAAATTATTTATTTTTAATATTAAAATTTACAGAGTTACCTTATCTTATTTTTAATTGAATTTTATTAATTCTAATTATTTCTAGCTCAAAACTCAAGTATTAAGTTTTCATGAATAACTAGAGATGAGCCTAAAGAGGGGCACAAAGGGACCTTAGTCCTCCCAGAAATTGTGTGAATTTTATTTTCATCTCTGTTTACTACTAGCTCCTGCATATCCAATCCAACAATTTAGAGTAATTAGCCCAATTATTACAGTACATTTACTTGAATGTAATAACTATTCCATTATGGATGAAATAGCTATTACGTTATTTACTTCGTAGAATAGCAATTCCACAAAATTCCGAATCACTATTCCCTCTCCCATTCCCCGTAATAGCAATTCGGTGCTATTAATAAAAATGTATGCCTAAAAGATTAAACTCTCTATAGATAAATGGAGTCGCTTATATTTAAACAAAAATGAAAGTTAAATATATTTTTAATAGGAACAATATGAATTTTGGTATTTTTTTAATCTTTATTCAAAAATTGAAATTATTAAATATAATATATAATCAATTTTTTCTTTGTATATCTGCTTGTCACTCAATAGCTTCCATCTTTCCTACTCTTTGACCATGGCATCCTTGCAAGGACAAAGGGGGTAACAAATTTGAAAGAAAAAATTCCATTTAGCTTGACATTTGATAGCATTTTCCTTGAAATGTAAATATAAATAAATAAAAATATAATTGAATATTATTTTTAATAATTTGATATATTTATGTAAAATTAAAGAAATATTTAAAATTATAGACTTTTTTTTTATATCGATCTACCCTGATCATCGCACGTTTGAACATCATCCTTTGCCCCCACTATCACTAAAACTGATCGTAGCCCACCTTCATCATCACCGATGGTTGTCGACATAACATCATGCATTGTCCCTCGTGCTCGTGCATCTACCATTGTCCTTGTCCTCGTGTAGCCTTGGTTATCCCTTGCCGTTATGGATCTGCCTTCGGCCTCATGCATTGTTAGTCATCCCTTGCCCCTATCATTGCCTATCTTGATTGTCCTTCACCATGGACATCACTAGCTCCATCATAGCATTTAAGGATTCATCCGATGGACCATTTATTATTCCACCCTTATTTCTTCCCTTATTCCCTCAAGTAAACAATGTAGTCCTAATTCCATTACATTCAAATAAACAGCATTATACCAATTCGCCGTAATAGCTATTCCATTACAGCCTTATTCCATTCAGCGAAGTAAATGGGTCGTTAGTGAATGTGACCTTAGGTCCTGTCTCAAGTTCTGATTGGATTTTGCCCTAACTTGTAGTAAATAATGGCAATAAAGTCACTTGTTAAATTTTCAAACTCTCAAGAGATACGAGATACATCTATAAAATAATACTAAGTATATCATAATTTTATCATATGGTTGCTAGCTATTAGCTATTAGCTATAGTTGATTTTACAACTATAAGTTATATTTTATAAATATATGTTGTAAATATTAACTAGATATTAATCTATATATATTGTGAATAATCAAATATTTTAATTGAATTTTGATATAGACATGAAAGATTTAAATAACTCACTTAAAGAATAGAAGACTTAATTCAATTTTGGTAAAAAAAACCATAAATAGCTTATATGTTATTTATTTGAAAGCTATTTATAACATTTATGTAATTATACACGCATATAACTTGCATGTGTAAAATCAATATAAAAACATGAACTAATAATAAAATTAGCATGAAGTATTGTAAAATTTTATTAACATTTATTTTTTTCTTAGTTTGTTGTAACATATATAAAATAAATTTTTATATATGACTGGCAATATATAAAAATATATTCTTTCTGTATATCGATGTTATGATACTTGCAATAGAAATAGACTAAATATGACTGGCTATTGGGAAGCATCTTATAAAGATTTTAAACTTGTATAACACGTGGTAATAACTATATTATAATAAAAGTATCTTGAAATGTCTCATACTAAATTGTTTTTATTTCTTTTGGATATATTTTTCGTTCCCTTTTCTAAATTTTGCAATGACCAGGAGTGATTCATATAACATGGGCTTCAATTATAGGAAGAAATTGATATAATTTTACAAAAACTACATGGTTATAGAAGGAGAAAAAAACAAAAAAAAAAAAGGGAAAAAGTTAGTCGGCCCCTCCAGTTTCGTGTTACTGCGTCCGTCTCTGTGGATAACTTGCGAAGACATAATTTGAGCATCTTTCACTTGATTAATCCTTTTTTTTTTCAATTGCATAACCTCAGTCCTTATACTATATTGAAAAATAATGATGAGAACATCATGCTCTGGTGTTTCTATAGGCCGAGCAGCTCTACATATACTATATTGAAGCCAATAAGTAGCTTAAGTTAAGCATACAAGGACTTTAATGTGGTACATAAAGTATTATTACTCTAAAAGCCACCAATAAAAAAACAGTTCAAAGTAATTATTTATTAAAATATCTCATCAATAACAACTAAAACCATAGAATGTAAGACTTTACATACAATACGTTCAAGTCTAATTACTTAAATATTATAGTAATGCATAAGAAAATGAAAGCCTTCATAGAAATAACTTCTTGAACTATTATCATTTTCTTCTAGTCTTCACTTGCCCACTCGATTTGCTATGCCGGCAAAGGCTCACCATGGCCTTGGTTCTACTAAGGTAAAACCAAAGTGGTGCTTGCAAAAATGGAAGACTATAAGAATGCAAGCTACATTCAACTTAATGAGAATGCCATCTCAAAACCATCTTTCATGCAAAACAAATAAGTTTTTCATAATCATATGAAATGTATTGACAAGCAGATGCAAACATTACATGTGGCTATCCAAAATCTACATGAAGTTAAAGGATCTTTATTTTAATTATCCCTACCCTAATCTTAGGTTGAGAATCTTTTAAGTTCCATCAAAGTTTAGGCTATCCAAAATCATATTCACTTAGCACACATCCATAGCTACTCATGGCCTTGAAAGTTACCAATCTCACTTTAGGCAATAATAATGAGCCAAAGGAGAAGGATGTCCTAGCTAACACCCTAGGAGAATGAAAAGAAGAAGTGCTCTCCTTAACTATAACCCTTCAGATGTATCCAAACCCAAAACAGCATATTGAATATGGATTGTATGAATATACAATGATCGTCACATCACTTAATTTGTTTTGAAAGAATAGGATCTTGACTTAGCACATACTTCTATTGCTTGTGTGACTATGATGGCAAAAGAATGTAAGAATGCAATGCATGCTTGATTTTACTTTTCAATTTCGATATTCTTTAACTTGTATTTATAGGTGACCAATCAGCTTTTAGACACTTATCAAATATATTAATTATTATCGAGCGCAAATGGATTTTCTATTTTTTATGAATTTTAATCAATTAAACCTTCAAGCACATACATCACATGCATTGGTCCATTTATGTTTCAACTTTTTAGGTGCAATTACTGCTACAAGTACAAGTAAGTGGCAATTATTGATGGTACTCACCTGACCATTTCTAAATGCGTACAATTAAATGCTAAAAGTTTATTCTTTTAACATTTTATAAAATATATTTAGTATGCATAATTGATATATAAAATAAGTTTATATTTACTTTTTTATTAAATATTATATTATGTTGAGGATATATTTATTTATATATATATATAACATTATAATTATAATAATTAGTAAATATTTTTTTATAAGTAATTCTAATTTTAATTTTAATACTATAAATTCAATCTCAATAGTATGCGACTGCATATATGCTTTTTAAAAGAACGAACAACGAAGTGTCTTTTATCGTAGCATCACCCAATAGGAATGACCATCGGCCATTTTTTTGACGAGAGGATGGGGATGGGGATGGGGATGGGGCTGGGGGTGGGGGTGGTTAGTTTACGTGATAGTGGAAGCAAGTGATAAAGAGTGTATATGTTAAGGTGAAAGGTGTGGGGAGACAAGGAAAAGCAACTATTACATAGCTTTAACAAGGACGACTCCGAATTGAAGATTGTCGAGAATAATGGGACCCCAAGAGATTGGGAATCCCTCCTAAATATTCAGTTCCATTCACTTTTTACTATAGGGAATGACGTGAGGCTGCACTTTACCTTGATTAAATACATAATAAGAATTATTTTTGTGAATTATTCGTAAAATAAATTTATTCTTTCTTCTAATTATAGGACTATTTCGGGGTATTCAACTTTTTAGACTTGTAAAAGGTCAAACTCATAATATCATATCAATGACTATCAAATTCCTCAAAATATAAAAGGACTTTCTTTTTAAAAAAAAAATTATAAAATGGAAGACTAAGAATGCAAGCTACATTCAACTTAATGAGAATGCCATCTCAAAACCATCTTTCATGCAAAACAAATAAGTTTTTCATAATCATATGAAATGTATTGACAAGCAGATGCAAACATTACATGTGGCTATCCAAAATCTACATGAAGTTGAAGGATCTTTATTTTAATTATCCCTACCCTAATCTTCTAGTCTATAACCCTTCAGATGTATCCGAACCCAAAACAACATAATGAATATGAATTCTATGAATATACAATGATCGTCACATCACTTAATTTGTTTTGAAAGAATAGGATCTTGACTTAGCACATACTTCTATTGCTTGTGTGACTATGATGGCAAAAGAATGTAAGAATGCATTGCATGCTTGATTTTACTTTTCAGTTTTGATATTCTTTAACTTGTATTTATAGGTGACCAATCAGCTTTTAGACACTTATCAAAGATATTAATTATTATCGAGCGCAAATGGATTTTCTATTTTTAATGAATTTTAATCAACTGAACCTTCAAGCACATACATCACATGCATTGGTCCATTTATGTTTCAACTTTTTAGGCGCAATTACTGCTACAAGTAGTAATGGCAATTATTGATGGTACTCACCTGACCATTTCTAAATGCCGTAATAATCTTCTGGAAGAGATAACTTTTCATTTGAATCACCAAATTGAATAAATATGAAAGAATATGCATAAGAATAGTTAACATATACTAAAATAATATCCCCATCTTTAAATCCAGAGTCTTAAGAAATCTTTTAGTTTATTTTTCAAAGTTTGTTTTGATAATTTATCCAAAGTCCAAAATAGTCCATATGTTCATGTTCCAATCCTCATGTAGGTCCTCATAGTAGTAAGTCCTATTCTGAAATCACATTATAAAAGTCCAAATGAGTTTAAGAATCAATCCCGATTCATCAATAGATCTTCATAAGTTCAAGAATTTAAGAATAGAGTCTTTTAGAGAAGGGTTTTAAGTATCTTGTTAAGAGACTTTTTGCAAAATATGTTTAAGTTAGTTTATCAAATTATATAAGAGTTTTTTTTTTTTTTAATGTTTAGTCATCTTTTAACACCATTAGTTTCTTTCATCTTAAAGCTTGATTAAGGTATGTTAATAGCTATTTTAGCATAGGTAACTAAAAGAAGTAAAAGACACTTTTATGATTGAGAAAAGAAGTTTTAGACTCCACATAAGGCTTAGAAAGCATTTGGAAGTTAGTAACTTGATTAAGCTTTAGATGAAAATTATGATAGGGGTAATTGAGGATGGTGGTAGAATTTATAGGAATTACCTTCTTTTGATGGAATGTTGAATAATATCCTATCGAAAAGAGCCCTGAATCATAGAAGTTAGTTAGGATTAGTAACTAATTTTAAAAAAAATTAAAGAAAATTATCTAGGAAATGATTTACTTACCCTTATCAAATAGAAGGTAAGTGGTCCCTTTCCAAAGCGAAGGTCAAGTGTTGATTCTAAGAGGGTAGATAGTAGCTTGTGGATTTGTGTTGGTTTTCTTCATTGGGTGATTGGTGAAAGTGGAAACTATGAGGAAATGAAAGTGAAATGGGAAGACAAAACAAAAGGAAAGTGATGGTGAGAGTTAGTGTAGAGTAATTTGGCACAAGGGTAAGGGAAATGAGGGGATGATTTTACTTTACCTTCATATTGTTAGTGTACTTAGGAAAACACTTGGTAGAATTCTCGAGGGAACTAGCCTAAAAATGGAGAAGTTTTTGTCATATATGGTTAGTTTTGTTATTTTCTTACTTAAGTAATTCTTACATTTAAATTTTTTACTCTAAGGATATGATTTCCTCTACGTTTATCGAGAAAAAATTAGCCCTTATAGATGGCTACTAAAGGGGAAGAAAAATAAACTTTTAAGGGAAGAAAATTCAACTCTTATGATGTCTTCTTTTTGGCTTGTTTTGTAAGACAATTTGGTTAAGCATGTTTAGTTAGAGTTTAACCAAATAAAACTCTCTTTTAATTACCTTAATCATATGGTTTTATAAATCTTTTAATCCCTAATCAAAATAAGTAGAATCAACATGATCAATTCTTGGATGATTACAAGAGTTTTAAAGGTCATTTATTGAATAAGATTGATTTGGCTATATTAGAAGTTCAATTGACTATTCAATTATGTTTTCTCTTATTAATCTAGTAATTTTAAGTTTTAGTTAATTAGCTTTCATGCTTAAATTAAGATTAGATTAAAGTTAGTTAAGAGTTGACTTAAGTCAACTTGAGAAGGCTTAAGTTTTTCTTCCTTTAATAAGAGTTGACTTAAGTTAACTTTAAGTTAACCCAAGTCAACTAAGCTTGGGTTTTGTTATCTTTTATTCTAGTGATGATTTAGGTAAATTTTAGAACTTATTACTATCATTTGACTTGATTTGTATTTGATTTAGTAGGTTTAAAATATAAAAATGAAGAATGCTCTAAGGATGGCGTTAAGGGTATGTCATGAAGGTTTGTAGTTTTTGACTTTGTTTCCTAAACTAAATCCATCAAGTCTTAAGTTAAGATGCATCCCATTAATCTATAATCCCCTAATTTAGCTAATCATCACAAGTCAACTTAGGTTTTTACTTTTATAGTCCAAGTCAATTTAAGTCTCCATATATATAACATGAGATGAACTTAAGTCCTTTTTTTTTGCCTATGACAAGTGGACTCAAATCGACTTATGCATTAACTGAACAGACTCAAATTAATCCTTAATGTATCAAGTTATCTATAGCATTCAAAACTTATTCAAGTTGATTTATATATATTTATACAAGTTTTTAATAATACTTCCTTTAATCAATATATGAATATCTTCAAGAACTCCTAAGAGTTATAAATAAGCCTAAAAATAACATAAAGACACAGTAGGTTAAACAAGTTTTTACTTAATGAACAATTATGCAAGAGTATAATCAATAGTATTATGTATACACACCGTTTAATCATTGTTCCAAAGAAAATTTCTGATATACCCTTGGACAAAAAGCATGTCATGTTTTTCATGGAAGAAGTTGAAAACCACACATACGACGTGATAAATTTATGAAGACTATGGTTCACAACTCACATCTCCCTAGTCCAATCAAGACAATTGGATTTCACCAAAATAGAGTTGTAATTCTGAAGGCAACCATACTTACTTTATTTTTGTCAACAACATGTTGGTTTGCAAGTACAAAATTCAGTTATCTTTTGTTTATAATTTGGTGGAGGGAAATTATGAAAAAATAACCCATGTTTTTGCTTTTGCAAATTTATGACCTTTTTTCTTTTTTCTTTTAGATAAATACATAATTTGTGTCTTCTTAACACTACTGAAGGAATACATGCAGTCATATAATTGGTCCACTATAATTAAATTAAACAAATAGCATTATTAAATAAAGTAATAAAGCAATATAATAAAACATTATTAAAAATAAAAAGAAGAAAAGAAAAAAAAATCAACAAACCCTACACATACATAGGTCAACCACTAAAAGGCCTTAGGATAGCTAGCCATCACCAATGGGGATCAAGTGACCCCAAGGTTATGGCAAGCCATGTTGTTTTTCTTATGGTGGGTTGCAACTCTTCCATGATGCCTTGTAGGAGTTATGTAACCCCTTCTAAGATGATGGGTGACAATCTATCACCTCAAAATCAAATAATAATAATAATAATAAATAAATAAATAAGAAAAAGAAAAGAAGGCACTCAAAAGCTCATTAGGTCCAAATTGGATTGTATGATTATTAGATTTGGTTACTTATTGGTTAATTAGTTAGTTATAAATCCCAAGGTTTCCATTTAGTTTGCTTACAAAGTTTAGAGGTTGTGGTAGATTAATCCTCCACAAAAAAATTTGTGGAAATCTACCATTGCTCTCTTTAGCTTATTGTTTACAAGTTTGTTCATTATCAATGATAACCCAACTGCATTAACATCAACTTAAATGATATGTCATATCTCCTTTTATCATTTTTTTTCTTTTTTAATTATGATTCCTAATTCACATTTCTATGTTTTGTGTGTTTCCAAAGAGGCATTGCAAGTGGCATGCTTTAGTTTACAACTTTCGGTGAAGGTTGTCTTTTAACCTTTGTTTTAGTGTTAATTCGTTAAATGTTGGTTACTCGAAAGCCCAATTGCAAAATTGTTAGAAATTAGGTTTGTAATTTGCTAATTAAGATTTTAAATTGATAATTAGAGTTAAAGTATTGTGATTTAGAATTGTGTAATTTAGTTGTTGATAATTTGATGAAGTTGTTGATAAAGCATACATTTTCATCAAAATATACGAGTGAACGAAAGTGTATGAGGGTTTATTAACATTAAATACATGCATCCGATGATGGTTTTAGGGCTTAGGGGAATTATGATAGACAATTATTTTAGTGAGTAGGAGAAGGGTTGTAAAAAGAAAATTTCATATTTAATTATTATTTATCTATACTAATATTGCATATATAATTCTATATATAATTTTTTAAGGTTTTTATAGAATTAAGTACAATCAAAATGATTTATCCTATTTTTATGGAAAGTTGATTACGTTAAGGTTTTTTTTATATATTCACTAAACTAGCTTCACTTTATAGGATAGTAGTTACACTAACACATTATATTTACAACTTCAAAAAGAGGAAAACATACTCAAATCAAAAGTATTAGAACAAATTCAAGTAAAAAATTAATTTAGAATAAGTTGGATTTTGATTTCAAACCACAAATGATCTAATATTAAGTTAATTATGGATTTATACAAGGAATTGAATTAAGAAGTTGAAGAATCAAGTGGTGAAGTTTCATTCCAAGTCTAGTCATGATATACATAGTTAGCAAGGGTTTGAATTTGAGTTTGAAATTTAGATTCTTTCGATCTATAATTTAGTTTATTGTTTTAGGCATTTATTTGTTATTTTTGCAAGTTGGAAGTTCCATTGAAGTATTGAGATTTAAGTTTGATAATAAAATATGTAGTGAAGTATCAATCAATCTATAAGTTTTGTAAAGATGTTAATAGGTAATTTTTTAGTTTATGAAGGTGAATTTGGTGTTGGGAGTCACATATAGAAGTTCAAACAACATTAGAAGGTTTTAACTAGTAAGAAGTATGATGAGTACTGAATCTCTTGTTTAATTTAAAGCTTGGAGTGTTATTGATGAATAATTAAAGTAGAAATGGATATGGGTAATAAATATATATGGCATGAGATGTATGTGTGTGTGAGAGAGAAATATTTGATTTGATGAATTATGATATTTTGGTATTGATTGGATATCTAGTTAAGATTGTAGTAGATGTAGATAAATATTTAGAGGTTTAAGCTGTTAATTATGGAGAATTTATGCTTGTCGTGAAATGTAATGTGAATTTTAGTGTGTTCTTGATTGGATAGTTGATGCTTTGGTAAGATATTTAATTAAGTAGAATATGTTATTGAAGAGAAAATTAGTGATATGGATGTGATTTTGTTATGGACAAATATAATGATGTTAAATGTGTACTTGGAACATTAAAAATAACATTTTGATGTTTTGCAATGGGTAATAATTGATAGAATTTGATTTGAGAATAATAATAAAAAGTAAGATATCCTTGTCTAAGCCCTCTAAGGTGTTTTTTTTTTTTTTCATTAAACCTTATTCATATTAGAATAAAATATCCGTACTACTTCCCATGTTAGATTTTTCCCCTTCAGCAAAGTTGATGAGTGTGCATTCCACATACATCAATATGCAGATACATATACAATGAGTGTAAAATAAAAGAATAAGAAAAGTTGTGAACCTTGCCCCTATTAATGTATATTATTGTCTGTACTTTTCACTCATGTTTACCCGTGTATTTGGGCTGCAAGCACATTCTTTTATATATATACTCACGTTTTATGCATTGTATATCAAGATAATACAATAAAATACGTTTTCCTTCATACAAGTGTTCAGCCCCATGTTCATTCTTAATAGGAATACTTTTGGTTTTTTCCCGGTTGTCCGTGTTTTGAGGTTGTGGATTCTCTTTATTACTTCTCCCCATGCCATATGCTTTATCATTTAAAGAGGGTAGAAAAAAAGCAATTATAAAGTTATTTATAAAATTGAAGTAGCACAAGCAACTTTTCTAATGTTTTAAGTGTTTTTATTAATGTATTTATTTTCATTATACAAAATGATACGTCTTTATTGACAAACCTTAAATAATGTATGGACCAAATGTAGCCAAAGGCTAATTGGACCCCTATACCCTTGTTAGACCCATAATCAAGATGAGCCTTAGTTATATAAGAAGTCAAGAACCTAAACCCACAACAACAACAATAATAAAAATCAATTGTTTAAACTTAAATTGTTGACTTGCAATATCTCTTTTCAATTGCATAAAAGTCAAATAATAATGATCATTAGGAATTGGAATTGCCTTTAGCGTCATATGTGTTTTTTGCTAGTATAGAAACTTTAATTGAACTAATAATTACACTTGACTAAGTAACTCAATAATGTTTGTGTGTGGTTGTTTCTAGTCAGAAAATAATGCCTTGGGTTAGACTATGGTTGTGGTTTTAATTTTACTAACCTAGTAGTTAGTGCTTAAGCTATCGAGAAATGGCCATATAGGTAGCTGATAGGTGGAATTGTGTTGAATAACAAGCATTATAGGTGAAGAGAAAGTATATTAGGAGTCGTTTGGGGATTGTGAGTCCTCACAGATGATACCATATAACTGAATTGTGATAAGTGAAGACCGGTGATGATGCTTATACGAGGCTACTTAGTTTTTATTTCATAATGTAAAGTTTGACTACTTTTATCAACCTTCGATTACTACTATAGTGGTATTGGACTCTAGGCACCCCATTGTGATATTCGAAGTTATGAGTACTCTCATGCTATGTGTTTACATTAATATAGACAATTATAAATTGAATGATTGCTTGTTGCATTAGAATGTAAGCTTACGTGGCATCTGCCCATGTTTGCATTACTATGTGCTAGGTTCTTGTAGCTCACTTCTCTTTCTTTTTCAAGTGAATGTGACTCTTTTATAGACCCTCTTTATAACTCCATGGGATATGGTTTCAAGGGGAAGTTTTGGGCATGTATAAGTGACTTAGCTTATAATGAAGAGTATTAGCTAGATTATTTTTAGACTTTAGATTTGTAGATAGTATTAAAATTTTGTTAAGAAGACTATTATGTGGATTGTACTAGACTTTACAAACTTTTATATTATTTTGGGTCTATTAGGTCTTAGAATCTTTAATTGTTTCTTGAAGTTTAGAATTGATCTAAGCACCAATTAACTTAAGCTTGCCAATAATCAAATATTTTTCAAAGTAGTTTCAATGATTTTAAGGTCCTAAAATCATATTAGAAACAAACTTGATTAATTGTAAGCTTCACATATATCACTTAAATGAAATATATAGCGGATTGTCATCATCTTTTAAGTTTTGGGGCATGACACAAACTTTTCTATAACATTGATTGCACATAGTTTTCATTGCTATCCTAAGATGGATAGCCATAATAGAATCACCAAAACTCACAATCCCACTTACATTATGAAAATGTGACTAAACTTATGGCTTATGACCAATGATCAATTGATGATGGATCACTTGACCAAACTATAAGGGTGGATGATAGCAACATTCACATACTAGTAGTTGTCAACCTCAAAAATATTTCATTTTTATTTGATTTTGATTTATATTAGGGTTAATTAACTTGATATAAACCACTAAATAGGAAAATAAAGGGTCATAATTTTTTTTTTTGAAAAACCTAATTTTGGAGTCGCCGCTAAGTGAAATATATATATATATATATAAGAGATAAGTTAAAATTGAGCAGATGGAATGATTTTAACTTGGCAACTAGTTTAATTTAAAAAACTAGACTCAAAGGGTTGAAATTAAAAGTTAAAAAAGCTACCTAAAGATAAATTTTAACTTAAAAGGGCTTTAGAATTAATAAGAATTTTTATTATATGTACATATATATATATAGTTTTATTTATATTTAGAAATTCTTAATTTTTATATTTTGAACTTTTTTTGAAAATTTTCATTCTTTTTTTAATGATATTTTATGAAAGAAATAGGAAAAAAGAATTTTTTTTTTTATTATTTGAGGTGCTTCATTAGAATGCTTATGTACTTGTTAGTTAGAATCAAACTGCTATAGTTTTATTTCATTTTTTTTTAGTTTGTGTATTTTTCAAAATTTAAATTTTTTTATATTTTTCTACATTTTCTATCTTTTTTATTTAAATTTTTATGTTTTTCTTATTTCTTTTTTGAAAAATCTATTTATTTTTGAAAAAAAAATTCATGTCTTTAAAGAAAGTGAAAAAAAAAAAGAAAAAGCCCATATTATTTCAAAAAGACTTTATTAATAGTTGTCAAAATTTATTATTATTACTATTACTATATATATTTATGAAAAAAAATAAAATATTATTTTTTAAATAAAATAAATAAAAACTAACATTAGAGTAGGTTGAATTTGACTTAAGCTAGGCTAGATTTCACATCAAGTAATTAAGTTTGGATCGTTGGTTTGGAACCAAGTTTAGACTAACTTTGGGTTAGTTCATAGTTCGTCGGGGTCATGCAATTTAGTCAAAGTGGGGGTTATAATTGGTAAAGCTTCCTCAAACCCCACTGATTCTCGTTAACTTCTAGAAATGTATTGGCTAGATTTGCTTGGTGGTGGTGATGGTGGTGGTATAATAGTGGATTATCAATGTTGGTAGTTTTTGAAGGGGAACAAAAGGTTTAAGTTTAGGAGATGTTTAACAGTGCTTTAGGATGATTTAAGGCTAGCTTCTAGTGATTTTAGAATAAAGGGATGGAAAGTTGAGGGCTTGATGATGGTGATTTGTTTTGCAGATGTGTGATTAGTAGTGGTTGCAAAGAGAGAGAAAGGCTATTAAGTTTTTTCGAAGTCAAGAGAGAGATAGCTTGATTGAAGCTTTTTAGGGGTTTTCAACTGATTTAATGTTGAAATCAAGTTTTTTTATGTCTCATTTATGGAGAATGAACTCCAATTGAAGAGTCAAGGGTTAAGGAAGGGGGAAGATCAAACCTTGGGTTTGAAGTAAATTAAACCTAACCTTTGATCTTATTTTGCTTGAATATTCTTAGACTTTTTGATATTCTTTTGCATCTTAGGAAGGGGAAGATCAAAGGTTAGGTTTGAAGTAAATGAAACCTACACAACTAGGCTAACGAGTTTGCTTGCATAAATTAGAGCCAAGCTAATTGTATTTAAGCCTTAACCAAAGGCTTAGACCAATTAAGCCTAAAGTGGACTTTAGCCTAATGATTGGTCTAACCACACTCGTTCTTGAAAAATCGATTTGATGCTCTGAGTAATTAGTGAGTCTAATTTATGTATGTAAAGGTTAATATTTGACAAAAATTCAAAATTCAAGCTTTGATTTGTTCCTAGTTTGATAAACATTGAAATTGATTTTTTTTTTAAATGATTAAGTCCAAATGTCCCCCTATTTAAAGCCATATTTCACTTAAATTAGCCTAGTTTTATGTCTTTGAAATGTCAAACCAGACTAGGGTTAGAAAAATTATCTTTTAATAAAAATGAATACTTTTTTACTAAAATCTCGATTTTTGTCAAATCATAAAGTGGCTCCATTAATGTCTAGAAGCAACAATAGGGTCTTGTATTTTCATTTTCTGGGTATAACAAATTGTAGTTTTAGCCTATGCATAATACAGCTCCATGTTATAAAATTAAATTGAAGTAACGGTCTCCACCAAAGAGTTCATGATAGTGCAAGAGGAACATAAATCTACTCAAACATCAGGAAGCTGTCGTCTCAAGGGATTGATTAATCCCATATATAATTCTTCTAAAGGTACTTGTATCCTCCCGTCGAAAATTCATTCATTTAAAGGATGTTTTAGTTACAAAGACTGCAGTACAAACCTTGAAAACTAAAGCTGTTAAAAAACTTTCGAGTTAAATTTAAGAAAATATTATGCAGGACAGTGTATGTACGTATAAGTATTCTACAGGGTGGACTGGACCATTAAGATTGGCTGCATAAGAATCATGGGACCAAGGAAAAATAGTTCACTAGAATCATATATTATGATATGTTCTTATCATGGTTGCACTCGTAGGATCAGGAATCAAATGTCTAATTATGCCCATTCTCATATCATTTGGTGCTATAATGAACATATAAAACGCGAAGATTATGAGGTCAACTGAAGACAGTGTAGATACAAGAAATCCTTGCTACATCCTACAAAAATAACACTTAAAAGATTATTACACTTGTGACTGCTATTTAGCATAGAGAAGAAAGATTTCTAGATAAATGCATACAAGGGAAAACGAGACACCCATTTATGTTCAACTTTCAACTTCGAAATCTACAACTTCACATGATTAAAGGAATGCAAGAAAAGTCTGATGAAGCAGTAGAGAAAGCCATACCATCTTGGCAATCGGAAGAATGTATGGCAGAATGTCCTGATTGTTGATTAAATTATGCTAATTTTGATTTTTTTTTTATTATTTAGTTATTAGTTACTCATTAATCCTACATTTTAGGATTGGATAAGTGTGAGAAAACAATGGATAAACTTGTTATCATAGATTACAAATTAGTTCTACAATTTAGCTATTAAATCATATTGTAATCTTAAGTCTTTGATTAAATGGAATAATTGAGTTGGTTGTGTGGCTTCACGTTTTTGCTTTTCTTAATTTGCTGCTTTGTTTTCATTCAAGATAGAACTTTCGTTTTTCTTCAATTGTTATCAGAGCCACCATGAGCAACATAACTCAACTATCAGTTCCTATCCTAAATAGGAAAAACCAGGATAGTTGGTGTGTTCAAATGAAGGTCCTATTCAATTACCATGACCTAGTGGAAGTTGTGGAGAATGGAGTGCATGCATTAGAAGATAATGCAAATGATATACAAAGGGTAGCAAACCATGATCTGAGAAAGAAAGACAAGAAGGCGCTATATTTCATTCATCAAGGAATGAATGATGAAACATTCGAATAGATTGAAGGAGCCACTACATCTAATGAGGCATGGAATATCTTATCCACTTCATACAATGGTGATGAAAAAATCAAAAGGGTACATCTCTAAACCTTAAGGTGACAATATGAATGGTTGCAAATGGAATCCAATGAATCAATTGATGCATACATCAGTAGAGTTCTTTCGTTGACAAACAACATGAAAACGAATGGTGAAATTCTATTCAAACAGAGTAAGGTTGAGAAAATTTTGAGATTCTTGATCTTAAGGTTTGAACATGTCATAACAGCAATAGAGGAAAGCCATGATCTGTCGACTATGACAGTCAAGCTATTATCTAGTTCATTACGAGCACATGAACAAAGGATAAATGACAACAAAATTGATAAACCAATTGAGTAGGCTTTTCAATCTCAAGTCTCCATTGGGAATTCTTACCAAAGACATGGAAATTATCGTAGTAGAGGAAGAGGACGAAGTAGCAATCACTTTAACAAAAGCTAGAGTGATCAAAATCATGGTGCTGTAGAACAATGTAATACAATTTACAACGCCAAGCATAGACGTAGCCGTAGACGCAGTAGGGGAAGATTTGACAAGTCGAATGTAGAATGTTACAACTACCACAAACGAAGACATTACGCAAATGAGTGTAGACTCAAGGATAAAACTCTAGTTGCTAACTACATACAAGAGATGGGCAATTAAGAACAGGTTAAGAGTGATCATGCACTCCTAATGGTGTCTTCATCAAATGAAACCTGCAATTGCTATACATGGTACTTAGACACTGGCTGCACAAATCATATGTGTGGTTAGAAGGAGTTGTTTGCTGAGCTTGATGAGTTGTTTCAAGCAAGAGTAAAATTTGGTGATGGTAGATGTGTTTTGGTGATAGGGAAGGGTAAAATCCTCATTACATTAAAAAATGTAGATCACAGGTACATTTCAAATGTGTTCTATGTACCAGACATGAAGAGTAATCTACTGAGCATGAGCCAATTAGCTAAGAAAGGCTATGTGATGAATGCCTCGGGAAATCAATTTACAGTTCGTGATAAACAAGGAACTTTAATTCTAAAAACCGTCTTATCAATGAACTGCATGTTCTCAGTTGACATCAGTAAAGGAGAATTCAAATGCTTGAATGCAATCGGGAATGATGAATCGTGGTTGTGGTATCTTCATTTTAGGCACCTGACCTTTCAAAGTTTAGAAGCTCTTGCTAAACAAAATTTGGTGAAAGGACTACCTCAAATCAAACACCCCGACTAGCTGTATGAAGCATGTATCATTGGAAAGAAACATAAGTTGCCATTCTTAAAAATTGTGGAGTGAGCAAAATCTCCTTTGGAGCTTGTCCATACTAATGTGTGTGGTCCCATGAATACTAAATCAATTGGAGGAAACAGGTATTTCTTAACATTCAATAATGATTTTTCATGGAAATTTTGGATTTATTTGTTGAAAACTAAGGCTGAGGTATTTGATTACTTCAAGAAATTTAAAGTGTTTGTTGAAAACTAAAGTAGTCAAACACTCAAAGCAATATGAAGTAATGGAGGAGGTGAATATATCTCTAACGAGTTCAGGACTTACTGTAAACAACATGGAGTGCAGCATAATACTACATTTCCCTACACTCTCCAACACAATGGAGTGGCCGAAAGGAAGAACCGAACTATATTGGACATAGCAAGAAGCACATTGAAGGAAAAAAGAATGTCCAACTACTTTTGGGCAAAAGCGATTTCATGTGCAGTGCACTTATTGAATAGATCACCTACAAGGAGTGTCCTTAATACAACTCCTATAAAAGCTTGGAGTGGCTTCAAACCAAATGTACAGCACCTAAAGGTGTTTGGTTCTGTTGCCTATGCCCATGTTCCTGCAGCAATAAGGACTAAGCTAGATGATAGAGCTTAAAAAGCAATTCTTATTGGATACAAGCAAGGTGGATATAAGTTGTATAATCTAATGACCAAGAGGGTTATAGTCAGCCGTGATGTAACTTTTGTTGAAGATGAAATGTGGAAATGGAGTGTTAACATTCATGAGGATTCCCAGAAGCGTGTAATCCATGTTATAGAAAAACAAAAACATAAGAACCAACTACAAATGAGAGTATCATTCAACCTTCTAACATAGAAAGACCAAGGAGGGAACATTAACCACCTACATATCTACGGGATTTTGAAACAAGTTTTAGTAGTAAGATTGATGATGGAGAGTTTATGCACCTTGCCTTCCTTGTAGATGCTGAATCAGTAGTGCTTGAATATGCAACTGAAAATCCTAAATGGATGAATGCAATGAATGAGGAGATGATGGCAATTGAGAAGAACAATACATGGGAGCTTACCGATCTTCCACAAGGTCACAAAGCAATTGATGTGAAATGGGTTTACAAGATCAAGGTAAAGGCAAATGGTGAAGTTAAAAGGTATAAAGCAAGGTTGGTGGTAAAGGGATTTGAGTAGAGACAAGGCCATGACTATGAAGAAAATTTTTTTCCTATTGCTCGAATGGAAATAGTAAGATGATGTGCCTAAAACCAAGAATAAGCACATATAAAACCAATTTGAAAGACAATCAAACAATCTCAATCAAACTAGTCTTAATCTCATGAATAATGGCGTCAATTTCCAATGTTTATAACTGATTCTTCAATTAGGATGTGTTCAATCTTAAATCCAAATATGATATAGCTTTGATACCAAAAGATGATGTGCTCAAAACCAAGCCTAAGCATAATCAAATGAATCAAAGAAAACAATCCTCAACTCACATACAAACCGGTCTACTAGAAATGGAATTTGTGTGAACCCTAATGGAAATTTGATGAAATTCAAAGGTTCAATGATGCAATCAACATCCAATAATGATCAACTTCACTAAATAACAATAAGATCAAGTGAATTTCACGTGCAATGGATGAAGAAGAAAAGCACCAAAACCGTGATATATCCTCTTCCAACACAAGCTCAAATTCACGCCACCATTGAGATGAAATATCAAGAACTAAAGTAATCAACCTTAAACAAGATAATTGATCACAAATGCAATAAAAAATTTGACCAAGAAACTTCCAATTCAACCATAGATATGACTCACTAGAGATGAAATGAAAAACAACAAAGAAAGAATTGATATGACTCACAATTTTCCCTTATTGCACTCGCCATAATTCCAATTCTTGGGATTGAAATTGATAAGAGAAAATGAACTAGGAAGAACCCTAATTCCCAATCGTTAAGTGTATGTTTCAAATCTGCAAAATGGCCTCCTCAAACCCTACTCTAAGCAAGTATTTATACTTGCTCCCTTTAGAGTTAGAAAATGCACAAAATTACAACTATGCCACTTTTAAGGTGGCCGGTCTTAAATGACAATTACAATAAAAAAATGAAAGTGTCCCAAAAGAAAATGCAACATAAAATAATCCAAATAAAAAATAAAAAAAGAAAAGAAAATAGTCTTCATCATGCGAGTTCTTCCATAGGATTCATCGACCCAACTCATCGCCGGTTCAGGTCGGTCAATGGATAACCCACAAACTGAGTCTGAGTGAGTTTGTCCATCGCCCCATAAAATATGATAAGTGTGCCTGTTGGAAAACACAATACAAGAATAATAGAAAAGAGGTTAATTTATAAATAATTCCGGGGTCGATTTGCTCAAAATGGGCCATCATCGCCAAAATTCGAAATCCTTTAGTTCTTGCCCTAATGATAGGTCTTGTCGGATTTTGGTTCCTATTATCTCCTTGGGCCTCAAAAGGATTTTTCCTCAAATCTGGTAGATCAAATGCAATAGAGACTTTGTTTTTTCCTAGCAATCCATCTAAAGAAGTATCTCTACAGAATCCCAATATCTGAAATACTACAGTAGGTGATTGTTTTCTCTCCCCCATTTCCAGGATTTATCTCTTCTGCAATATAAATAAGGACTCATTATCTACTAATGTCTCCCCTGTCTCAATCCATTCCATTGATTTTGTTTCCTCTTTTTCTAACTCATCTGTATGGTGCTGATCCTCATAACCCTCTAATGGTTGACCCAACTGCTCACTACCCTTTGAAACCTCTGAAGGTGAGCATAACTGTCTCTGAACAGTCTGGCTCTCTAGTGGTCTACTCGTCTAACTATGATCATCAGGATCCTTTGAAGGTTGGCACATCGGTGTTTGACAAATTTTATGCTCTAAGGGTTGGCTCGTGTCACTAGAGCCCTCAAGAACCTTTGAAGGTTGGCATACCTACGTCTGCACAATTTAGCCCTCTGAAGGTTTGATCATGTGGCTATGATCCTTAAGAATCTGTGATGGTTGTTTTATCTGTCTTTGCATCTTCTAGACCTCTGATGGCGACATAGGGTTCAATACTATACGTTTACCATCCTTTTTGAACATATAAATATTTTTATACCCATCATGTAATACCATCCTGTCATACAACTATGGTCTACCAAGTAATATATGGGATATACAAATAGGAAGAATATCACATTCAAGCTTATCAGAGTACTTGTCCCTTATACGGAAGGGTACCCTAGCCCTTTAGGTCACACAAAGACTATCCTGATCATTTAACCAATGTAATGTATATGGTTCAGGATGTGGAGTAGTAGTAAGTTTTAGTTTCGACACTAACGATGTTGCTACCACATTGGTATAACAACCACCATCAACTACAAGGACACATAAATTTCCTTGTACCCTACAAGAAGTATAGAACAAGTTTTCCCTTTGTTCGTCATCCTTAGTAGTAAATATAGTCAATGTCCAGCGCAATACATTAGTATAACGAAACATTTCACTAGACATGATTGTGCTCAAATCCAACAATGCAATAATTATCTTCACACTTCTAAGGTTCAAGTACACAACCAAGCCACAAATGAAGTACACTCAACTACTTTCAAGTAGATAGAATTAAATTCAACAACAAGTGTTTAAGTAACTAGTTCAATTACTTTGACACTTTAATGACTTGTTTGAATTTCAAATTCTACTACTCACTTTCCTTTTTTTTTTTGCCTTGACTTCTCACCACTTAAGTACATAATTGGCAGCAATTAAACACATACACAACACACCATTCAACACCACACAACTTCCCCTTTACTCACGGTTCAACAATGATTCAATAAAAATGATGATGATAACCAATGCTAAAAACCTTTCAATCTTATAACATGATAATTGATCACAAAAGCAATCAAAAATCTAACCAAGAAAAAATCCAAATCAACCCTAGATATGACTCACTAGTGATGAAATGAAAACACAACAAAGAAGGAATTGATACTACTCACAATTACCTTTTGTTGCACTCGCCACAATTTCAACTCTTGGAAATTGAAATTGATAAGAGAAATTGGATTTAGGAAACCCTAAGCCCTCTCACGAAAAGTGATGTTCAAATCTGAAAATTTTGGCCTTAATGTGCAGCACCTTACTCCACACAACTTCCACAAATTCACAAATGGCAATTCCCTCACTCAACATACAAACACAATGCCAATAATTTAATACTCCTTTTTACACCACAATTCATATATATACAACCACGGTGCAATAACCTCCACAATTTTTTTTTTTTTTTTGCAATCACAACTCTACACAAACTCCACGGTTCACACTCCCAAACATACAAGTTTCACCACTACAAACACTAAAGAAAACCGCAACTTATACACCAAAATAGCAACAATTCAAATTTGAAAATCAAACCACTTCACTAATTGCAACCCTTCCACATTTGGTAAGAAGTAATTTTCAAATTCAAACAAACACGCATTAACTCCTTCACTCTTAATGCTTCTTTTTAAAATCAAATAACTTCCTTTCTTACACACTACTCAAATCTAGAAATTGCAAATACTCTCCCCAATTCCGAATTCAAACAGTGTAAGAATCACAATTCTCTTCCTACACAATTGTACTTCCAAAATTGTGTTCACAAGTGCACTATCTTTCTCCTTTCCTTCACGGTGAATTCCACAACAAAGAGGCTTCAACAAATATTCAAAAATCACTCAACAAGCAGCAACTTCAACTTCCCAAACAAGACAATTACACCATCTCAATTCTCAACACACAATTTCGAATCACAATATGAAGAACCCTAATTGAACATGAAGAATAAGAAATCAACCGACACTAAATCCCTTCTCTTAACTTGTGCTCTGATACCAAAAGATGATGTGCTCAAAACCAAGCCCAAGCAAAATCAAATGAATCAAAGAAAACAATCCTCAGCTCACATACAAACCGGTCCACTAGAAATGGAATTTGCGTGAACCCTAATGGAAATTTGATGAAATTCAAAGGTTCAATGATGCAATCAACATTCAATAATGATCAACTTCACTAAATAACAATAAGATCAAGTGAATTTCACGTAAAATGGATGAAGAAGAAAAGCATTAAAACCGTGATATATCCTCTTCCAACACAAGCTCAAATTCACGCCACCAATGAGATGAAATATCAAGTACTAAAGTAATCAACCTTAAACAAGATAATTGATCACAAATGCAATAAAAAATCTAACTAAGAAACTTCCAATTCAACCTTAGATATGACTCACTAGAGATGAAATGAAAAACAACAAAGAAAGAATTGATATGACTCACAATTTTCCCTTGTTGCACTCGCCACAATTCCAATTCTTAGGATTGAAATTGATAAGAGAAAATGAACTAGGAAGAACCCTAATTCCCACACGTTAAGTGTATGTTTCAAATCTGCAAAATGGCCTCCTCAAACCCTACTCTAAGCAAGTATTTATACTTGCTCCCTTTAGGGTTAGAAAAAGCACAAAATTATAACTATGCCACTTTTAAGGTGGCCGGTCCTAAATGACAATTACAATAAAAAAATGAAAGTGTCCCAAAAGAAAATACAACATAAAATAGTCCAAATAACAAATACAAAATAAAAGAAAATAGTCTTCATCATGTGAGTTCTTCCATAGGATTCGTCGGCCCAACTCATTGCCGATTCAGGTCGAGCCATGGATAACCTACAAACTGAGTCTGAGTGAGTTTGTCCATCGCCCCATAAAATATGATAAGTGTGCCTGTTGGAAAACACAATACAAGAATAATAGAAAAGAGGTTAATTTATAAATAATTCCAGGGTCGATTTGCTCAAAATGGGCCCTCATCGCCAAAATTCGAAATCCTTTAGTTCTTGCCCTAATGATAGGTTTTGTCGGATTTTGATTCCTATCATAAGATTAATAATCACCTTGGCTACTCAAAAGCAATGGAAAATTCACCAAATGGATGTTAAATCAACTTTTCTTTATGGCTCACTTGATGAGAAAGTTTATGTAAAGCAACCACCTGGATTCATATAATTTGGAAAAGAAGAAAAGGTGTACAAACTCTATAAGGCACTTTATGGCCTCAAGAAAGCACCAAGAGCATGGAATAAGCAAATTGATTTGTTCCTTCATGAAGCGGGGTTTAAAAAATGTCCCTCCGATCATGGTTTATATGTGAAAGTTAATAGTTATGGAGATTCACTAATCTTATGTCTTTACATTGATGATATAGTTTTCACAGGAAGTAATCTCAACATGATTAATGAGTTTAAGTAAACCATGATGAAGGAGTTTGAGATGAATGATCTTAGTCCTATGTCCTATTTTCTGGGCATTGAAGTTGTTCAAAAGGAAGATGGGATCTTCATCTGCTAGAAGAATTATGCAAGTGAGCTATTGACAAAGTATAAGATGGAAGACTCAAAACTAGTTCAAACTCCAATTGAAATGGGTACAAAGCTGGTTAAGGATGGAGATGAGCAAACCGTTGATCCAACACACTTCAAGCAAATTGTTGGAAGTCTTAGATATCTCACTTGCACAAGACTTGATATATGTTATACAGTGGGACTAGTCAGTAGATTCATGGAGTCTCCTCGTCAGATGCATCTACAAGTAGTAAAACAAATTATGAGATACATCAAAGGCACTCAAAACTTTGGTTTGTTTTACTCATCATCCGAGAAATGCGAGCTTGTGGGATACTCTAACAATGATTGGAGTGAAGATTTGGATGAAAGAAAGAGCATAAGTGGCCATTACTTTTTGTTTGGGAATACTAAATGCTCATGGACATCGAAGAATCAATCCATTGTTACTCTATCAACATGTGAAGTTGAATATATAGCTGTAGCATCATGTGTCTGCCAAGTGATTTGGCTTAGCAACATAATGAGTTAAATTGGTTGTAAGCTGTAAGTTCCTTTGAAGATTTATGTAGATAATATATCTACAATTAATCTAGCAAAGAACCCGGTCTTCCATGGAAGAAGCAAACACATTGACATTCAATATCATTTCCTAAGAGATCAAGTTGCGGACATCCGCACCAAACCACTAAAGATTGATTCATTTATCAAGCTAAAGAACCTACTTGGCATGAAGAATCATCCAAATCAAAATTAAGGCAGGATGTTGATTAGATTATGCTAATTCTGATTTTTTTATTATTATTTAGTTATTAGTTAGTCATTAATCCTACATTTTAGGATTGATAAGTGTGAGAAAATAATGGATAAACTTGTTATCCTAGATTATAAATTAGTTCTACAATTTAGCTATCAAATCAGATTGTAATCTTAAGTCTTTGATTGAATGGAATAATTGAGTTGGTTGTGTGGCTTCACGCTTTTGCTTTTTCTTGATTTGCTGCTCTGTTTTCATTCAAGATAGAACTTTTGTTTTTCTTCACTGATTCCCTCAATATCCAGCTGAAGGATAAGTGTCAAACCAAGAGGAAAAAAGCCCTTCGACGCTTTCTTTCTTGAGGCCACAAGACATTCCAAGCTGGTACAAAGTTTATTATTATGACGATGGAAATCATAGTAGTAGCTATCATAACCAAATCAACTAATGGAAAAACCTTCTGGTTCTCAAACACAACATGAATGTAGATAAATGCATTTGAACAACAAATGTAATGATGCCTTCTTCCAACAAATACATTTTCATAAGAATTTCAAGTCTTAGGATTGGCTATATATATGCTAGGAGTTCCTTTTTCTTTGGGTGGGATGGGAGGTTAAATAAGAAGTGACTAGGATATGAACGGCTAGACAACAAGGCTAATAGCTAAATGTGCTAGAATAAAATGTGGAGATTTCAGGTTTTACCCCTTTGGTTTTGTGAACAAAGTTTCTGAGTTATTAAATAAAGTTGCCGTGACATGATCGCTAACAGTAAAAGGAATTGTATTTCTTTTAAGTGTAATGAACTGAGCATGAAAAGTTACAACGAATTTGACACAAATGCGTATAATATACCTGTATTATACATAGCATAGTATGAGTACTTTGTGATGTATTCATGTCAAATTCGTGATAAGCTTATTTGCATAATCCTTTTCTCTCCTAAATGACACATTATTTTGCACAAAATTATGTCACCAGGAAAATGAAAATTCACAGCCAAAATTGAGCAATCAGCTCATGGAATTAGAAGGTATAGTAGCACATAAAACTTGTAAAAATTATCATCTTAACTATCATGTTTGTTATCTCTCAACCTACCTTGAGTTGAGATGTTGGTGAAATTTCCTCTATTAGAGATCATTCCTTTACAGTAACCCTGCTTCAATATATTTGTAACAGCAGCAGCATATTTAGGAGCCTCAGACAAGGATCTCACCACCAAATATCCTGTTCATAAAATGCACAGAACTAAATACACCCTTATCATGTAATGATGAAAAAGTTCCCACTATTTCCCTACCGGTAGCTGGATGAACCATGCTAGCTGCAGCACCAAATGCAAGATTCTTTTGTTCTGTATTTGGAAGAGATCCACCAACAGTAATATAAGACCACTCCTGCGATTGTACATGCGAGAAAAAAATTTAAATCTTAGAATAATAAGTTATCCAACAACAAAGTGTGTAAAGCCCTCAAATGTGACCACCGTTTTCATTTATTACTAAAATCAGAAAAGAAGCGGAGGGAAAAAATGCTGGTGGTGACAACAAACTAATCAATCTCGATTCCATATTACCTCTTCATATATCTTTTTAACTCGGATTCCCCTTTTATCCAACCCAGCGCCAGCTTTCTCTTCAGTAGGTCAAATGGCATAGCATCCTTAGAAGCCAAACAAGTCTCCTGCATAGCAATCTCTGTAATCAGCAATCAGATTAAAAAATAAGAGAATCTCATATGTTTCAAAAAAAATTAAAAATGCAAAACCTCAAAAACATCTTGTGGGTGACATAGGCATGGATAGAGAAAAGTAGGTAATCTGCTTCTGGATGGGCACCCTTTTTTTTGCATATTCCCCATAACCCCTGAAAACCATCAGGCGGGGGTCATAGGATTTTTTCAAATGAAAATTTCAGAAAAAAACTAAAAAGAAATGGTAGTAATAAAGAAAGGAGAATGCGACTGGGGTTTTTTTT
>JBBMOL010001852.1:0-31560 GCA_037954665.1 Laguncularia racemosa
TTAAATTTGGACAAAAAAATTGGTAAAAAATTATTTTTTCTCCATTGTTGCTTCCCAAACAATAACACAACAAACCCCCTAGGTAGAAAAAACTAAAACCCCCACTAACATGACAAAAACACACCAAAATAAAAATTTTAAAAAGGTCTTTTAAAAACCCCCTTTTAAATTTTTTTCTTTAAAAAAATTTAGTAAAAAATTGGGGAGTTTTTTTTTTGCACTATTAAAAAAAAAGCTATGACTAAAACAATTTAGTTGATTTTGCAACTTTATTCCCAAAACCTTTTTCCCTCACTTGAAAAATTTTTTTTCCCTTTTTTCCTCTTTTTCTATTGAGGAGCTTTAAATTTAAAAACCCCAAAAAAACCATTTTGACGGGGGTTTTTCGTCTTTTGGGATTTTTTGTAAAAATTTTTTTTTGAGTGTTTGTGGCATATCTTTTCTATGTTGGTTAATACTATTTGGCTTCAATTAAATCTAAATTTTTTTAATTTAAAAAAAAATTTAAAAAAAGGGAATAAAAGTATTTTTTAAAAAACAAAAATTTTTTATTAAAATAAAAAAAAATTTAAAAATTTTCCCCAAAATTTTAATTTTAAATATTTGGGAAAATTATTTTAAAATTTCATATTAAATAAAAAAAAAAACATAAAATTCAAACAAGCTTTAAATTTTTCAAGTTTGTTTGTTTTAAAAATTTTTTTTTTTTTTTTAAAAAACCCCTTAAATAAACAGGCCTGAAATTTTTAAACCCTTTTCCGTTTTTATTGGGGGGGAAAAAAAAAAAAGAAAAAAAAAAAAAACGGAACCCCGGGGGTTTTTAAAAACCCCAAGGGACATAGGCGTAGTTTTATTTTTTTTTTACAAAAAAAAAAAATTTTTAATTTGATTTTTTTAATTTGCAAAAAAGAAAAATTAAAAAAAAAAGTGGGGGTTTTAATTGGTGAATTTTTTTTAAAAAAAAGGGGGTTTTTGCTTTTTATGGGGGTAGATGTTTTTAAGGGAAATCGAATATGGGGATGTTTTCACCCGGGGGTTTAAAACTACATTTTTTTTGGGGGGTTTCAGTTGGGGGGGTTTGACAGGGGGCAAGTCATGGAATTGGCAAAGGTCTGTTCAACTTTTGTTTTTTTTTTTATTTTTTCAACCTTGTCCCCCTTTTAAATTCAGCTGCCATTTACAAAATTTGCTTTTGGGTACAAACGGGAAACATTAGAATTTTTTACTCAATGGTATTCCATTTTTCCACCTAAAAAAAGGCTTGGATTTTTTGTTGAAGTTTGGGATCCAAAAACCTTTTTAATCTTTCGGTTTAATAAAGTTTGGGTTTTTTAAAAAAAAAACGAAATTTGTGTCACTTTCTTAAATTTATTTAAAACATTTTCTAACATTTTAAAAAAATTTTCGGGGGGTTTCGAAAAATATTTTTTTAAAAATTTTTAAAAAGGAAAAAATTTTATAATGGTTTCATAGTAAACAAATCCATAAAAAAAAAATTTTAAACATATTAGGAAATCCTTAATACCCTAAAAAAAAATAACGAAAGGTTTGAGATATCAAAATAGTTCAATAATAATAAAATAATCCTAATCTCGAAAATAAAAAAAAAAAAATCCTACGAATCTTTCAATTTTTCCCCTAATATAATCTAAAAATATATTTTGATTTCTAGGTACTCTCTTGGGGGGCCCCTGAAATTTCAAAAAAATGGATGGGAAAATACAAACATGTAATAATTTATTAGTCCCAATAGGTTTATTTTGGGAGAAGTTGGAGTTTATTAAGTTATAAGGTAGGTTTGGTTTAAAAAAAATGTATACTGGATGGGACAAAAAAAGGGGGTATTGGACAAAAGGGCAAATTTTTTTGTATCACTTTTTTTTGGGTTAAAAAAAAATTTTGGTACTTAAAAAAAATTTTTTTTTCGAAACCCCAACTTACCCTTTTTTTTTTTTTCTCTTTACAAAAAAAACCCTCCCTCCCCCAAAAACCCTTTTCACTCGAACCCTTTTCGCGCGCACTAGCCCCCCCTTTTAAAAGTGTAGTAGGAAAACCCTTGGCCCCGCTCTAAAAAAGAGATTTTATTATGCAATCGACTGCTATTCAAAAATTGCTGTCTCACGCCAGAAGTCCCCAAACAGGGGTTTGGGCCTTTTCCCTTCTTTCTCAATTCTTGCTTGCTTTTCTTGTTCCCCCATGGTCTACCTGTGGTTGTCCCCCTCCCTTTAGTTTTCCCCCCTTGTTTTTTATCTTCGTCGCATTTCCTCCACTGGTTGTCGCCGGCGTTTAATTTTCTGTTGAAATGGGGGGGGGTGATGGGGATAATCTTTCTGTTTTAAATAGATCATTACTTTCCCCAAATTGATTCCAAAAACCCCCTTTTTTTTCCAGTTTTGTAGAACAAAAAAATTCAAGCAGAGAAAAATAAAATAAAAAAATTTTTTTTAAAACCATTTTTTTTCTAAATTTTTTAAAAAAAGATTCCTTTTTTGGGTTTTTTTTTAAATTTTTTTTATAATACTATTTTGGGGAAAATCATTTTTAAGATAAAAGAAAAGTTTAAATACCCTGTTTTTTATTAAATATTTAAAATAAATATTGAATTTATAAAATGAATTATTAATTTTTTTAAACAAAAGGATTTACATAAAAATTTTTTTTTATAAAATTTTTAAACTCTTCACATTTTTTCTTATAATAATATCCAATAATATAAAAAAACCATGAATAATTAAAAAATTAAATTTTTTTAAAATTTTCTTTTTTTATTTTTTACCCTTTTCAATTTTTTTAAAAAAAAAGGGTAGCAAAAAAAATCTTTGCCAGTACTGAACAAACCCAAAGTGAACAATTTTTTTTTTTTTCTTTTCCCCCTTTTTTTTTACTGTCCATACTCTTGTCTATCCAGTACAAAATTTAAACGCTACCTAATTTGTTTTTACAAGTCTATGCTCAATGAGTACATTTTTGTGCTCTATTGAAGATTTTTTTTTTTTTTTTTGGGGCCCGGCCTTTTAATAAAAAAAAATTTTTCTTTTGGGTTTGTTTGAACAATTTTTACTTGCAGTCAAAATTTCATTTTTTTTTTTAAAAAAATTACTCTTATTTTTTTTTTAAAAATTGTTTTGTTTTATTTTTCTTTTTAAAAAAATCTAAAAAATTTTTAAATTAAAATATCGAACTTTTCATACCCCCCAAAAAGGGCGAATGATATTTTCCCGGGGGGGGTTTTCCATATTAAGCTTTAGTTTTAAAAATTTCAAATTTATCCCCCTTTTTGTTTTTTGGGGGAAATGCTTATAATAAAAATTTCCCAGTTTTCCTTTGGCTGCTTTCATTTGCAGCCCACATTTTTAGTTTATCCCCCTGAAATATTTTTAAATTTTTGCATTATCCCAAAAAAAATATATTTAATTAAGAAACAATCTAATTATGCTAAGAGCAAAAAATTTGTTGTACTTATGAAAAATTTGTACGAAGTACTATTATGTAAGGGGGGTTTCCGCAGGCCCGACGGGGAAATTCGATGATTTGAAGGGCATATTATGGCAACTTGCAAAAAAAAGGTTTTAATCCATGAAAAAAAAAAAAATCCGCTTAAAAAAATCCGTTGCTTTTGAAGATTTTTAAAAATTTTCTGAAAAAATACGTATCCCCAAGGGTCAAGACGAATCGTGCCCCATTTTTTTCTCCACTTGCTGCATCGGAAAATTCAACCCCCAAAATTTGGGGATATAGTTTTTTTTAAATTTTTAAACCCTTTTTAAAAGCAAAAAAAAAAAAAAAAAAATACCGTTTTTTTTATATATTTTTAAATAAAAAACTTTTCTTCCTCCCTTTTTGGGTTTAAAGGGTTTTTTTTAAATTTTTAAATTTTTTTTTTTAAAAAAATTTATTTAAAAAATTTTTTTTGGTGGGTTTGTTTTTTTAAAATTTTCAAAGTGTGTTTTTTGGGAAAAAAAATATTTAACTTTCAAAGTAAATTTTAATTTTTTAAAAATTTTTGAAAAGTGTTAAAACCCCAATCAGGCTGAATTATTTCGTTCCCTTTAAAAATTTTTGGGGAAATTTTTGTAAAAATTTTAGGGTTTATTTTTTTAGAAAACAAAGAATTTAAAGTTATACTTTTAAAAACTTTATAATCTATTTTTCCCTAAACCATAGTTTTAGGGGAGTATTCCAAAATTTTTATTTTTTTTTTAATTTTATAATTGCCCCCAAAGGGGGACCATATTTTTTGTTCCAAGGGGGCATCATAAAAACCCCTCACATTGAAAATTTTTTTTAAATTTTTAAAAATTTAAATTAAAAAACTTCAACAGAAAAGCAATAACAAAATTTAAAACTTCCCCCTTTTTTGGGGGAATAATTGGAAAAAATACAATGCTTAACCAAATAATTATGTTGGGGAACAACCGAAATGTGATTTTTTCCCCCGTAAAATTCCAACAACTGCCATTTAAAATTTTGAGTTTGGAAAGGGTATATATCGTGAGCCCTTTATAATTTTCAGAATTCAATTGAATTCTTTTTGTTTGAATTGGAAATTTTTTTAAATTTTTTTAAAGTTTTGCAAAAATTCATCAAGTTTTTTATTTTAAAAAAGTCATTTTATTGTATTTTTAAACCCCCAATAATCTATCATTATTTTTTTCCAAATTATAAAAAAATTTTTTAAGATTTTTTTGGGGTTTTAATAACATTAATTTTGTTTTGATGAGGGAATTTTTTTGGCCCTATAGAAAGAAAAATTTTAAATTTTTTCCATAAACAATTTAAAGTAAAAGAAAATTTTCTTTAAAAAAAATTTTATACAAATAAAAAACTTTAAATACACATTTTTAAAATTTAAAAACAACTCCCTTCCCTTTTTTAAATTTTGAAAAAAAAAGATAAACAATTCCATGCCTCAAACCAAACTTTTGGATTTGGGAAAACCCCTTCTTTTTTAGCAAAAAAAAATTTAAAAAGGGAAAAAAAATTCATTTTTTTAAAAATTTTATAGCCCCAATTTTTTGCTTTTTAAAATAATTTCTTAAAATTTTAAAAAAAGGTTTTAATAAGTAAAAATTTTCAAAATTTATGTTTTTATTTTTATGGGTTTTTTAAAAATTTACTATCAAAAGAGCATCTACGTTTTTTTGGGGTCTACCTTTTGCAAAAACATCATTTTCCCAAAATTTCTTCCCAAAGGGGTTTTTAAACCCAAAAAAAAATTCTCAAAATTGGGGTCTTTTCCTTTTTCCCCCCTTCTTTTTTTTATTTTTATTTATTTTTTTTTTGGGAAAAATTTTCCCCCTTCTAGGATTGTTCCAGGTAAGGGGACAAGAAAGTTCATAAAAGGGGTTTTTTTTTTTATTCCAAATTTGAACAGGGCCCCCGCTAAGATAAAAAACATCGGAAAATTTTGGGGGCCCCCCCCATTGCACGAACACCCCTTTTAAAATTTTTTTTTTTGGATTATTGTGGGGAGTTTGGGGCAATTACATTAACCTTTTCCCCTTCCATTCTAAACAAGGAGTTACATGGTCAATTTGTCAAGTAAAATTTTTTTCTTTAAAACATTTTCCCACCAATCATTAAAATCATTAGTGCTGTTGATCCCTTTTAATTTATGAATAAAAAAAAAGCAAAACCCATGTAAAAAAAGGGCCAAAACCAAAAGGGGACGGAAGGGATTTTTTTTTATTTTTTAAAAGGGGGGAGGAAAAAAATTCATTTTTTGGTGTAATAATGAAGCTTTTACGAAAATCCGGCATCCAATAAAAAATAAAAAGCAGGGGCGCTACACCTTTATATGGCTTAAGCACCCATTTCCCCCATAAAGAAAGGCGAGAAACCCCCAATTTTTATTGTATCTTCTTGGACACCGGTTTTAAACCAAACCATTTTCAAACCCCAAAAACCCCCTTTTTTTGATTAAAAAATTTTTTGATTTATTGTATTCTTTTTCCACAAGCACACAACCAAAACTAAGAGTATTACTGTTACTTAAACCCTTTTTTTTCCCCCAAAAACAAAAAGCTTTTTTGTCTTCCGATATATATCCATATTTAAAATTTAAAAATTTTTTTAAATAAATTTTTTCCCCCGGGGTTTTCCCAAAATTTTTTTTTTTTGGGCTGTTTTTTTTTTTTAGGAACCTCCTAATCCCAAATTTTTGATTTATTAAATAACATTTTAAAATTTTAAAAATTGACAACCCAAAAACGAAAGTGATCGACTTTGGTGATTTTTTAAACCTACTTTTGGGTTATTAGGTTTTTTTATGTGGGGAAAAAATTTGTGATTTTACGATTTTTAAAAATATTTGTAGGGGTTTTTTTTCCTTCCCCCTTTTTTTTTCCTTGTTTTAGTTGTTTTGTCACTTTTTAAAACCATTTTAGTTTTTTAACCCCTTTAAAAAATTTAAAACCAAAAAAACTAAGAAAAAACCCTTTTTAAAAATTTTTTTAAAAAGGGTTTTTTATCATATTATCTCTATAGAAAAAAAACCTCCTTAACAAACTCAAACCACTAGGAACAAACTTTTATTTTCACTCCTTTCAAACCCCCTTTTCCCCTTTCCCCCTTTATCACTCTAAGTCACAAAACCACACTATACAAAATTTTAAGCCCCCAAAAATCTCCCTTTTTTTTATTGGAGAAAAATTCTTAGATTACTATTTTTTTTACTTTTTTTTTTCCCCTATCATTAATCCATCTCATTATGTATCAATTTTTTTTAAACCTATGTTAAAAAATTTTGGGGAAAAATTTTGAGAGATTTTAGTGTTTAAAGACGGGGGTTTTTTTAAATAAAATTTAAAAATAAGAGTTTTGAATTGTATTTTTTGGGGGAAAAATCATTTTTTAAAAATTCTTTTGAATAAAAATTTTTTTTTTTAAAAACATTTGTTATTTTTCTTTTTTTTTTTGTGGTCATAACTTATGTGGGAAAATTCCTACTTTTTTTTGGGTTTTTTTATATTTACTATTTGGGGGGTCTTGTTCCTTTAAAAAAAAATAAAAATTATCTTCTGGGGGGAAAAAAATTTTTTGTTTTTAAAAAGGATGGAAACAGTTTTTTTTTTTGGGTTGTCATACAAAAAAACCCCTTTTTTTAAATTTTTTAGCCCTTTTTTAAAAAAAATTTAAAATTTTGATTAAAAAAACCCCTTTTTTTCTTATTCAATAGAATTCATCGGGATTTAAAAAAAAAACCCCCCTAGATTTTTTTACATTTTTATGATCATATTCCATTTTTTTTTTTAAATTCCCCAACTTTTGTTTCTTTTAAAATTTTTAAAAATAAAAAGGTTTGGGGCATTTTTGTTATTGTACATTTTGTAACCTCTCTTCTTTTTTTTGGGAGTTTTTTAAATTTTTGCCATAGTGGGATGTGAGGGGGGAAAACCAAAAACCCCCAATTTTAAAAAAAAAGAAAGGGGTTTTTTTAAAATTTTGGGTTGTTGTTAGACCCATTTTTTAAAAAAAAATTTTTTCCCAAATTTTTTTTTTTTAAAAGATGTTATCCCCCTTATGTTTTTTAATTTACTTCCCTTTTTATTAGCCTTTTTATTTTGTTTTAAGATACCTTTATACATTTATTAAGGTATTCTTTGTTATTTTAAAATTTATCTATTTTTAAAATTTTCTTTTAAAAATTCATTTATTTTTTATTACCGGGGTGTTTAAATTTATCAAATTTTCAGTTTTTAAATTTTTTTTCGTGTATTTTTTTGGGGGAGACTAGTAGGGGGCCCAATAAGTGTAAGAAATACCCCAAAATTTTTTAACATCGAGTAGGCAGTGCTAGGGGCCCTTTTTGGGGGTGGAAAGGGTTTAAAAATTTGGGACCACAAAAACCAAAAATGTTATTTTTTTAGTGTACCTATTTTGGGTTTAAATTTAAAAATTTTTTTACTTTGGCCCCCCTCTTTTTCTTCTTTTTTTTTAAAAGGGGAAAAAAAAAATTTTTAAAAATTAAAAATTTTTTTAAAAATTTTTTTTGTCCAAAAATCTTCATTTTTAAAATTTAAAAAATCTTAATTAATATAGAAAAGTTTTTTTTAAAACCCAATTCCCTGTTTGGGTTTTGGTCTGTTTGATTTTTAAAATTTTCTTGAGGGAAAAAAGATTTTAAATTGAAGCATGTGGATCGCCCGGGGGAAAAATTTTTGTTCATTGTTAAATGAAAAAATTTAAAATTTTTTGGGTTTTAATTTTTTTTTCGGGAAAAAACCCTTTTAGTTTTCTAAACTTAATTAGCCCCCATTTTTAAAAAAAAAAAAAATTTTTTTTATTTAAAAGGGGAAAGTTTTCGTAGTGTTTTTTTTAAAATTTATCTACAAATTTGATTTTTATTCTTTTTTCTAGAGTTTTTCAACATTAAAAAAAATTTTTTTTAAAATGCAAAATCCCCCATCATAAAAAATTTTTAAAAATTTGAAAAAATTTTATTTCCCCCTTTTTTAAAAAAAAAAACTCTCGAGTATCCTTAAAATCTACTATTAGGGGATTTTGGGGCCCCCCTCATATCCAATTTTGGTGTTTAAAATTATTGTCAAAAAAGCTAGTTTTCAAAAGGAAAAAAAGGAAAGAAAAAAAAAAAAAAAAAATTTTTTTGCGGGGGAAAAATTTAAATATCCGATTGTTTTTTAGTCCAAAAAATTAAATTGCCCCAAAACTTATTTTTTCCCCCATTTTTTATGGGGGGGTTTTCTTTATATTTTTTTTAACTTGTTAGTTTCACCCAAAACTATTTTGGGGGTTTTTTTTAGGGGGGACTAACAACTTTTTCTTGTGAATTAGTTTTTTAGTATCTCATAACCTCATTTATGAAAAAATCTATTTGTAATTTAAAAATACTCAAATTTAAAAATCTTTTTTTTTCCCCCCTTTTACCATTTCCCACCTTTTTTTCTGAAATCAAAAAACAAGTCTAAACCATGTGAAAAAATTTTTAAAGGGAATGGTGTTTTAAAATTTTTTTTGGGTTTTCCGGAAACCCTTTCCCCAAAACCCCTCCTATTTCACTTATTTGCTCATGTTTTCCTTCACATGTTCTTTTTTCCCCCCCTTTTTTCCCCCAAATACAATCCTTGGTGATGTCTTTTGTGTTTTGATTATAAGCGGACATATTACTCTTTTAATTAAGTTTTTCTTTGGGGAAAATTTTTTCAACATCTCGTACATAATTTGGGGAAAACGAAACAAAAATAGAACCCCGTGGAAAGACCCTTTTTTTTAAATTTTTGTTTTATTTAAATTTATATCCATTTTTATTTTTTTCCCATAAAAAATTTTTTAATTAGGATATTGGATTTCTTTGATCAATCTTTTTGGGGGATTGGGGTTTTAAAGGTTTTTCTGTCTTTTAAATTTTTAAAATTTAGGGGTTAAAAGGGGGAAAAAAAATAAAAAAGGGGGGTTTCATTTAATCTTTATTAAAAAAGGAAAAATGTGATTACATAGAATGTGATAAAGAAGTTGTTTTTAAAAAAAAGAGAAATTTATCTAAATTTGAAAAAAGGGCAATTTTTTTTTCCCCCTTACTTGTTTAAAAGATGTATGTTTTTTTTTTTTATTTTTTGGGCTTTTCCTCTTCTTTTTTTTTACCTTTAGTTTTTTTAAAACCCCTTAAAATTTTTAAAAAGGAATGTATATTTTTAAAAAATTTGCTAGAGAAAGGATGCTATGTTGCTATAAAAATAGTGGATTTATGGTTTAGGTGATGTATGTATACAGAAAAATAGCTTTTCCCCCTTTTAAAAGTAAAAAAAAAAAAAAAAGACAAGAAAAGAAAATTTAAAACACTTTAGGGACATATCTTTATTAATAAGTGCAAATAAAAAAAAAATTTTTTATTTTTTTAAAAAAAATTTATAAGAGGCCCCCAAACCCCATTAAAAATTTTCCCCCCAATTTTCATCACTTAAAAACCCAAAAACCCACTTCTTAGATAACAAAAATTTGGGTCCAAACTGATTTTTTTGGGGGTTTTTTTTTGTTTGTCAAATCTTTCAAAATCAAAAAAAGGGGAAAAAAGGGAAAGCATTAAAAGATCACCTTTCGTGTGAAGCTAGAACTTGTTTGTTTTAAAAAAAACTTTTTAAACAATACAGAAAGGCCGGGGAAAGAGTAATCAAAAAATTTTTGGATAAAAAATTTTAAATTTTTTTTTTGCGTGGGCACATGCAATTCATATTAAAAAAGGGAAAAAAAAATTCCTACCCCCCCCCCTTACAAAGTTGGGTTTTTCATAGGTAGGTTGTTGCTTTCTTTTTTTTTTTTAAAATTTTTTTTGGGAAACCCCTTTTTTTTTCCCCGGTAAAAAAAAAATGGGCGCCCCCACAACTTGGCGTTGAAGCTTTTTTCCCCGACACCAAAAACCCTAGCTTTTCTCCCCCCTTCCCCCAAAAAATCAAAATTTCAATCCGCTTTATTAAAAAAAAGGCGGAAGCTATTAGCTACGCCAGCCAAGAAAGAGAAAGCCCTAAGTTTTTACTTTTTCCCCCGACTTGAAAAAGCCAATGTAACCCCCATCCTTTCTTTTTTTCACCCTTTTGTGATTTTTTTTTAAAAGAATCTAAAAAATTACCCGGGTTTTTTTTAAAATACCTCAGCTAAAATATAGGAATATGAAAATCATTTTAAAAAAAGTGTAAATGGACATCAGAATTTATTTTTAATTTTCCAAATGAATAAAATTTCCCTTTTTTTTTGTTTTAAAAGAATTTTAAAAAGGGGGGAAAATGAATTAGGAAACCTATCAAAACCAGTTTTTAATAACATTTTTTAAAAAATGGGGGGGGTTTGGGTTGTGAATTATAAGCTTGGTTATTTTTGTTGTTAAATCATGGTATAGGGGAAAAGGTTTTTTTTTTTTTTTTTTTTTCCCCGAAAGGTAGGGGGAAATTTTGAGTCGTAATAATGATTATAAAAAAAAAAAAAGTATACAAAAACTGCAATTTAAGGTAAAAATCGAAAAGGGGGTTTTTTTGGGATTAGTTTTAAAAAATTTTTAAACATGTAAAAGAAAATTTCATAAAAAACTTTTATACCTTTTTATATATAAATATTTTTAAATTATTAAAAATGTATACCCCCGTCCCCAAATTTTTATTTTTTCCCTTTTCAGCAATTATAGATGTCCTAAAAAACCGTTGACCTTTTTTAAAAAACGGGGAAAAAAATTTATTAAAGAGGTTTTTTGGTTTTTTTTTTTTTATTTTTTTTTCAGGCCCCATTTATTAAAGTAGGGTCTTCCATATTTTTTTTAAAATTTGCTTTAAAAAATTGGGGCAAAAAAAAGAAAAAAAAAGTAATAATATATGTCTTGAAATGAAAAAAAAAGAACAAAAAAAAAATCAATGTTTTTTTTTTTTTTTTTTCCCTTTTTTCAAGCCTACATTTATATATATTTTATATATTAATATTTAATTTCAGGCCTTTTTTTTTTTTTTAGGTTTTAAATTTTTAAAAATTTTTCTTGTAATAATGCCCTTTTTTTGACTTATTTTTAAAACCCCCAAAATCCTAAAATAAAAAATAAAAATACTTAGGTAAAAAAATTTAAAAAAAAAATTTTTTAAAAAAAATTTTTTTTTTTCCCGGTTTTTTTTTTTCCCTTTTTTAAAATTTAAAAAAAAACCCCAAAGTTTAAAAAATTTTTAACTGCGATCCCCTTTAAAAATTTTTTAAAAAATATTTTAAAAAAAAAATAAAAGTTACATAAAAGGGGAAACACTCCGTTTCCATTTTAAAAAACGACTTTTTCCCCCCCAAAATAAATTGTGCAAATACAAATAGTTTTTCGTATTTAGCGTTTTATCGTAGGTTTGGGGGTTTTTTTTCCCCAAATGTTGTACGTTTGACTTAAAAACACCATCTCAAAAGGGGCCCAAAATTTTTGGGGTTTTGGGGAAACATGCATTTTTTAAAAAAATTTAAACCCCCCCAACCAAAAATTTGATCTTTAATTATTTTTTTGTGGTGTAAAAAGCTATGTAATGAGGAGTTTTTAAAAAAAATAATATTTTTTTTAGCGATTACCCCCCCCAAATTGTATATTCTACAAGTGCCAATTTTTCCAAAATTTTTTTTTTTCCGGGGGTTTTTTCCCCCAAAAAGGATTTGTTTAAAAATTTTTAAAAGTCAAAAAATAGATATGTTTTGATAGCAAAAATGGTTAGATGAAAAAAATTTAAAAAAAAAAATTTAGTAAGATAAAATGTAAAAAAAAGGGGTAAAAAGGGATTCCCCCTTTTAGAGAAATGGAAAAAAAAAAATTTTGGGGTGAAAAGCTAAAATAGAATAGGTGAAAAGAATAATTAATCTTTTTAGCTTTTGTGTTTTTTTTTTTCCCCCTTTTAAATCTCTATATTTTTTGTGCTTTAAAAATTTTTATTTGTTTTTTTTTATTTTTTAGTTTTTTTAAAATTTAATGCTAATAGAAAAAAAAAAAAAAAAATTTTTTACTAAATTAAAAAAAATCATTGAACTTTTAAAAAAAATTTTCTTTTACAATTTCCCCCTAAGTTTTAAAAACCCCTTTTGATTTAAAATTTTTTTCCCCTTCCCCTTTTTGGAAAAAAAGGTTTCCCCTTAATATTGATAATTCTTTTTTTTTAGATGTTTGGGGAAATTTTAAAATTTTTTTGGGGCAAAAAACTTTGAAAAAACCCAAATATTATATAATAATAAAATTTTTTTTAAAATAAGTTAAAAATAATAAAAAAAAATTTAATAGTAAAAAAAAAAAATAAAAAAAAAAAACCCCAAAAAATTAAAAAGTGAAATTTTTGTAAATTACCCTAAAAAAAAAAGGGGGGAAAATGGTTTTTTTTAGGATTTTTTAAAACCCCCCCCTTTACCCTTTTTTAAAAGATCGTATGTTCATTTCCCATTCCCTTTTCCCCCTCTTTCTTTTTTTTCCTTTTTTCCCCCTTTTACGAGTCACATTTGAAATTTTAAGAAGTTTTTTTAAAACCCTAATGGGGGAAAAATTTGAAGGAAGTGTTTTAGGAAAATGAGTTTCCAAAAAAAAGAAGGGGGGCCCCTTAAAAACAAGAACAGTTTTTTTAAAATTTTTTAAAAAGGAGGGGAAATTTATCGAAAAAGGGAAAAAATTAATGTGCTAGAATGCCTTTTAGGTCATGATTTGATGCGGAAAAATTTCCCTTTGATTTTTGTTTTAAAGCTATGGGGGGTTTCCCGGGGGGATTTGGGGGTTAAGCCTTGCAACTTTAATGTGGTTCTTGAACCCCCCTGTAACCCCCTTTTTTTAAAAATTTGTGATTAGAGTTAATGTAATTTTTGGGGGCCCCATGGGCCCCAAAAAATGATGGATTCGAAGAGTTTTAGGGGGAAATTTAAAAAAATCAAAAAGGGGTATAGGAAAAGTAGGGAAAAAATTAAAAAAAAAATTTTTTGGGGAAAAGAAGGGGGGGAAAAAAGGTAAAAGGGGGGAAAGCATTTTGTCAAGTACACGGGGGGTGTACCTGATCCCCCCTCATGAGGAATTTCATATTTAAAGTTGGGCCATTTTCTTGATTTTTAAACTTGTGCATCCCCTTAACCCCCCCAAAATTTGGGGAGGGGGTTTTTTTGGGGCCCCAGGGGGGAAAACACGACCAAAGAATATGGTCTTTTTTGACCTATCCCCTTAAGATGGATTTTCCCTTTTTTTTCCTTTGGGACTTTCTTGTTCCAATGAAATTAGTATAGTTTTTGTCGAGAAAAATTTTTTTTGAATTCTCATTCTTAATCCGATTTTAAACAAAACCCTATCCCCCATCAAAACTGGGGTCCTCGACTTGAGTTAGGAATTTTCGTTTGTTTTTTTGGGAAGTCGCCACCTAAACTTTAGGGGGGAAAAAAGGGGGAAATAAAAAATAAAGGAGCAAAATTAGTTTAATTTGGACTACTAATCGTCGTTATTTCCCTTCCGTTTTTTGGTGAAAGAAAAAAGGGAAAAAAGGTTTCTAAGGGGGGTAACCTATTAAAACCTTTTGGGTTTTCCCCCCTAATCCCCTAAAATTGTTCTTTTTTTTGAAATTTTTCATTGGGGTTTTTTTTTAATTTTTTTTTATTCTTTAAAAATTTTTTTTAAAAAAAAGGATTTTTCATTTTTTTTTTGGGTTTTTTGGCCCCCCGGGGGTTTCCTACAAAACCTTTTCTATCAGGATAAAAAAAGCCCGTAGTTCGTTTTTTATGAAAATCTTTATTTTTATTGGTAAATTTTTAAATTTTTTTTAAATTTTTTTCGTTTTATGTTTTACCTTTTTGGGTTTTTTCCCCCAAAACCCCCAAAACCAAAGGGTTTTTTTTTCATTTGAAATGATTTTTGTGGGGGAAAACCCCCAAAATTTTTTATTTATTTGAGAAAATAAAATTTTTTTAAGTGCAAAAAAATTTTTTATTTATTTTTTATTTTTTTTATGTTTTTTGTTATTTTTGTGATTTCTGAAAATTTTTTGGGGTTTTTTTTAATTTTTTTGGGAAAAATTTTTTTTTGTTTTTCGTTTATTTTTGGGTTTTTTTTTGTTTTTTTGGGGGTTTTTTTGGGTTTTTTTATCTATTATTTGACATCTAAAATTTTTGTTTTTTTTTTCCAAAATTTTTTTATTATTTTTTTTATTTTTAAAATTTTATTTATTATTTATTTTTTTTTTTTTATTTTTCTAAAAAATTTTTAAAATTTTTTAAAAATCAAATTTTTTTAAAAAATTTTTCCCATTTTTTAAAAAAAAAACATAAAAAATAAATAAATAACTAAATAAAAAATAAAAAATTAATTAAAAAAAATCCGGAAAATTCCGACTTACCTGGATCCGGGCCCGGTGCGCGGGTGGGTCAGGGGGGTTCAATCGGGGTCGGGTCGGATGGTGGGACACGCGGGGGGGTGGCTCGTTGGGGGTTTTTCCCGGTTTTGGCCCTTTTTGCGGCGGGGGAAGGTCGAACCCCCCCTTCTTGGGGGGTTTTTGAATCCGAGGGTGGGGGGGGTTTTTACTCCCTTAAGTCCCCCCTTGCGGGGGGCTCAACTCCGATGGGCGGTCGCTTTTTTGGGGGTTTCCCCTCCGTTCTATATTTCCTTTTCCTTCTTCTCGCAATTCGATCTCTTTTTTTGGGGCTTCCTCATCTCCTCCCTATTCATAGGCGCAAAAAAACCGAGTGGAAAAGCTCTTTTTTCCCCCCGATTGCCCCCGATGGGATTTTTTTGAAAAACCAATTTCCCCGTTTTTTGGGGCCCCATCCAACGATTTGATTTTAATTAGATAAGTTTATCTTATTTTTGAAAAAGATTTTTTTGGTTTTGGGGGCAAAAAAAAAAAAAACAAAAGGGCCGAAATACAAATTTTTTTTTTTCCCGCCGGCGATCTGGGGCTGGGGGTAGGGGGGGGGAGGGGGCCCCCGGCGCGTGCGTTTCTTCCAGCCAATCAATGCGGCCCGTGTCCAAATAATTAAAAATTTTTCAAAACCGGAAACTGCTTCCTCCGCGTTTTGAACTTGACCAACCCCCCCCCCGCCGCGCGCCTAGTTTTTGGTTTTTGGACCAGCTGAGCTAGCCCACTTCCAAAAAATTTTTTTTTAATTTTTTGAAAAATTTCTATATGCAAGGGGATTTTTTATTTTTTTGTATTTTTTTAAAATTTTAAAAAAAATTTTTAAAAAATTTTTTAAAATTTTTCTTATTCCCCTTTTTTCCCAAAAAAAATTTTTTAAAATTGGGGAAAAATTTTTCCCCCTTTTTTTTTGTTTTTTGAACATTTTTTTTTTTTTATCTAAATTAGGGAAAAAAAATTTTTAAAAAAATTTAAAAAATTTGGGGGATTATTTAAAAAAATTTTTTAAATCCTTTTTGGGGAAAAAGGGGTTTTACAGCTTTTCCCCCCTTTTTTTTGGTAAAGTTTGAAAAATTTTTAAAAAAAAAAGACAAAAAAAAAAACGCCAAATTTTTTACCCCCTTTAATTTGGTTTTAGTAGGAAAAAAGCCCCCCAAAAACTTTAATCCTAAAAGTTGGGGAAAAATTTTTTAACAATTCCCGGTTTTTTTTCCCCCAAAAAAAAAAATGCTTTTTTTGGGGTAAAAAATTGGGACGGACAAATCTCAAAAAAACGGTAGGGGAAATTTTTTGAGAAATGGGGATAAAAGGGGCGTCTTATCAGCTTGCAACCTTTTGGAAAAAAAAATTTTTTTTAGGAAAACGCCCTTATGAGTGGGTTCCTGTCGACAAAGCGTCTTGTTAGACTAGCACTGTTTGGGGGAAAGGGGGTTTTTCCCAAAAGTCCCCCCAAAAAATGACAATCGGGGAACTAGGAAAATGGCCCCCCTTGGGTTTACTAACCTTTTTGTAGGTCCCCAAAAAAAGGGCCCTTATGAGCTGACCCTGAGAAGGTTTTTTGGAAAGTGCCCCCCTTAGGCTGGCTTTAAAACCTTTTTTAAAAATCCCTTTAAAAAAGGGGGGCCCTTTTTTGGGGTTCCCTTTAGAACGGATTTTTAGGAAAGGCCCATAAAATTTTCTGACTAACCTTTTTATTAAAATTTTAGGAAATTGCCCTCTTGGGCTGACTAAAACCCTTTTTTAGAACTGTCTCAAAAGGGTTTTGGGGCCCCAAAAAAGGGGTTTTTCCCCCCGGGGAACAGGTTTTTTTTTTGGGAAAATGCCCATATTGGGCTGACTAAAACCCTTTGGGGGGGATTTTTAGGGGGGAAAAAACCCCAAGAGGGTGACTAACCTAAAATAAATGTCCCCCAAAAGGGGGTTTTTCCCTTTTGACTGACCCTGAAACGGGTTTTTGGAAAGTGCCCATATTGGGCTGACTAACACTTGGATTGATTTTTAGGAAAGTGCCCCAAGAGCTGGGCTAACCCCAAAAAAAAACTGTCCCCAAAAAGGGGCCCCCTTTTTAGCTGCCCTGAGAACAGGTTTTTTCGGGAAATTTTTCCCTATTGGGGGGGGGCTAACCCCCTTTGGGGGGACTTTTTGGAAAGTGCCCCAAGAGGGGGACTAACCTAAAAAATAGAAAAAAAACTCAAAAAAGGTTTTTCCCCAAAAAAAGGGGGGGCCCCTTTTAGGACAAAAGGGTTTTTTTTTTGGGAAAAAAACCCATTTTTTGGGGGAAAAAAACCCCCCTTTTTTGATTTTTTTTAAAGTGCCCCCCCAAAAACTGGGCTAACCTAAAATAGAAAATGTCTCAAAAAAAGGGCCCTTATTTTAGCTGAAAACCCCCCCGGGGAAAAGGTTTTTTTCGGGGGAAAAAAAATTTTTCCCTATTGGGTGACTAACCCTTGGAAAATTTTTTTTTTTTTTAAAGTGGGGCCCCCAAAAACTGGGCTAACCCCCCAAATTTTAAAAAATCTCAAAAGGTGCCCTTTTTAGCTGACCCGAGGAAAGATTTTTTCGGGAAAGTGCCCATCTTGGGGGGGTAAACCCCTTTTGGGGGGACTTTTAGGAAAGTGCCCCCCAAAAGGGTGACAAACCCAAAAAAAAACTGTCCAAAAAGGTGCCCTTTTTAGCTGACCATTGAGGACAGGTTTTTTTGGGAAAGTGCCCATATTGGGTGCTAACCCTTTTAAAATTTTTTTTTTTTGGAAAAGGGCCCCCCAAAAACTGACTAACCAAAAAAGAACTGTCCCCCAAAAAGGTTTTTCCCTTTTTTAAGCTGCCCCCCGAGGACAGGTTTTTTCGGGAAAAAAAACCCCCCTTGGGCTGACTAACCCCCTTTGGGGGGATTTTTTTGGGAAAATTTCCCCCCCGCTGACTAACCTAAAATAGAAATGTTCTCAAAAGGTGCCCTTATGAGTTACCCTGAGAACAGGTTTCTTCGGGGGGAAAAAACCCATAATTTTGGGGGACTAACCCTTGGATTTTTATTTTTGGAAAATGCCCCCCAAAAAAGACTAACCAAAATTTTTAAATTCTAAAAGGGTTTTTCCCTTTTGAGCTGACCATTGAGGTAGGTTTTTTTCGGGAAAGTGCCCATCTTGGGGGGACTAACCCTTGGATTGACTTTTGGAAAGTGCCCCAAGGGTGACAACCTAAAAAAAAAACCGTCTTTAAAAGGGTTTTCCTTTTTTTGAGGACCCTTGAGGACATTTTTTTCGGGAAAGTGCCTATTTTGGGGGGGCAAACCCCTTTGGGGTTAAAATTTTTTGGGAAAATGCCCCAAGGGCGACAAACCCCAAAATAGAACTGCCCCCAAAAGGTCCCCCTTTTGACCCCAAACCCCTTGAGGACAGGTTTTTCGGGAAATTTGGGGCCCCTATTGGGCGACTAACCCTATTAAAGGAAATTTTTTTGACCGTGCTTCTTTTTGAGCTGACTCTTTTTGGGACTCTTAAAAAATGCTTCTTAATAAGCTAGATGTTTTGATGTTTTTTATGATTTTATGATTTTTCCTATTTTAATTTTGTTTGGGGCCCGGTTTTTTTCTCGGATACAACTAAAAAAAGGGCCCTTTTATTTTGGGGGTTTCTCCTGTTTCTTTTCTTCTTTTTCTTAAAAAGGGGGTTAAAAAAACTTGATTTTCCCCCTTTTTTCCCCTTTTTTGCACAAACTCTTTCGCGGTAATGTTATCCTAATAAGGGCCCCTTTAAATTTTTTAAAGCTTAGGGGTAGACAAAATTATATCCCCCAAAATTTCCCTTAAGTTTTATTATCATTTTAGTGTTTATCTTTCTTTGGGGCCCAAAATGGTGGGTAATGTTTTTTTGGTGTATTTATTGTGATTTAGAATTGATTGGGATTTTTCCCCCTTAAAAGGGTATTAGCTTTGCTTTTTTGGGAAAAATAAAAAACTCGACTAAAAAAATTTGGGGATAAATATTTGGCTTTCTTAAAAAATTTTGGGAAAATTTTTTAAATTTCCCCTTTCCAAAGGGGTATTCATTTTTTTTCCCCCGCATTTTGTGTTGACGGGGTCCTAAAATTTCGGGGCCATCCATTTTGAGTTAATTTTTGAGCACCCCCGACAGAACCTTTTTCCCACATACGGGGCCCCTTTTTAAAAATTTTGGGGTGAATTTTCCTCGGAATCTTGGGCATTCGGGGAAACTTTTCTTTGTACTAGATCGCCCCCCTTTTAATTTTTAGGGCTCATCTTCTTGTTGAATGCCGGGCCCCCCCCCTTTTTTGGGAAAAAAATACCCCCGGGGGTAACACGGGTCTTCTTTCATCAACAGATTCAGCTGAAAAAAAACCTTTTCTTTTCCCCCTTGAAAATTTTTTAAAATTTTTTTTCTAACAAGATTCTGAAAAAAAGGTATCTCGACTTTTTCCCTGGTTGCACTGCTTCTTTCCTATACCAATGAGAAGGGGTAGCTCCCGTTTGAGTTTTATTGAAGCCCTTTTTAAACCATGAGAGTAAATGGAACATTTTTGTGCCAATCTTTGTAAGTTGTTGTCCCCTTTTTTTGATGAACTTCTTGAAAATTTTTGGGGTTTTTTGGTTCTACTGCCCCGTTCATTTGAGGCCGGTAAGGGGTTGAATTTCTGTGGTTTTTGTGGAATTGGGGTTTTTCATAAAAAAGTCTTTAATTTAAAAGTTGAGATTGGTACCATTCGGGGTTGGGTTTTTCTCAGGAACTCCATATCGGGCTATTTTTGCCCTTTTTTTTAAAAAACGGACTTTACCCCCCTTTTTTTATATTGGTTAAAAAAATGACGCTTCTTCCCCCCTTTGGGGGGAAAAAATCAAATTTTTTACCAGTATAAATATGTGGGGCCCCCGGGTGCGTTGGAGTGATTGGGCCGTTTTTGCGTTTTTCCCCCCCCTGGAGAAAGGCCACGACACCCCAAAAAAATGTAGCTCGTTGGGGGGAGCATTGTCCGGTTTTTTGTAAAATTTTTTGGGGGAGGGTGGCTTTCTTAACATACTTTATGCAATTTGACCCATGGTTAAAAAGGTTTTAAAAAAACCCCCCAAACCCCCTGATTTTTTGGGCCAAAAAAGTAGCCCCCCATAAGAGGCCACATACCCCTTTATGTATTTCCCCCAGGGGTTCGCATGCTTCTTTTTTTCCACCATCTCAACATGGTGGTAACATATGTCTTTGTAGAGTATAGACCCACTTTTTTTAAAAAATGACTTGCCAAAAAATTTTGAGGTTTTTTGGGCATTTCTTGGACCCATTTAGGGTATTTTTCCCCCTTTTTTGGGGTTAAGGCCTTGATTTTTGGATACCAGGGCTTATTTAACTTTTAAACTTTTCAAAAAATTTTTAAAAAAATAAGCGGGCCGACTTTCGATGTCATTTTCATCGGTTGAACTTCGGCTCCTCCTATTATTTTAATCATGGACGTAGTGTGGTGGGGATTTGCGAACTGATTTGATTTGGGGGTTTTTGGGGAAAGGGGATTCCCCTTAAAAACCCCCAAAACAGCTCTGTCAAGTTTTGATGGTTTTTGGACCAGTTTGGGGTCTTTAGTTTTTTTTTTTTCCCCGGGGTTTTTATTTGATGAGTGAAAAGGGCCCCCCCTACACCCCAAAATTGCGGTTTTCCCCAAAATTTTGGCGGGCCCCCTCTTGAGGCCAAGAAAAACATCTTCAAAATTTCCCCGATATTTTTGGGGGATAGGAAAATGTAAGTCTTGTCGCTGGGGGGGGAAATTTAGTGTGCTGGGGATTAAAAAAAAACTGCCCCAACCCCAAAATCGAATATTTTTGGGACCCCTTTTTCCCCAAAAATAGTTTCCCCCCACCATTCTACTCCTCCCAGAGTTTTCTCCCCGGGGTATCTTCTACTGTTAATTTTTTTTCGTCCGGAAAAAAAAAAATTTTTATTTTTTGGGGGGATCTTTCTCGACAGGGTGTTCGGCCAACTGATGGGGGAAAGGGGTTTTCCCCCCTTTTTTGAGTTTTGATTTACTATTTTATGTCAAACTCGGATAGAAGCATCTCCCTTTTTTGAGTTTAAAAACCCCCAATGTTGGTTTTTTTTGCCAAGAAAATTTTAAGGGGGGAAATTTCTTTTTTAAAAAGCTCAATAAATTGAAAAAAGGGGGTATTGCCTTAGTCGATGTTTTCCCCAAATTTTTAAAGCAAACACGTCTTCTCTACCTCTGAGTCCCTTTTTTCCCATCTTTTAAAAATTTTTGCTCAAAAAAAAATTTTTGGGGGGTTCTTTTTCCCCCCTTTTATCTTTCTGCCCCAAAAACAACCCCCTGGATTGGGGGGGTTTTGGTGGGGGATAAAAAAAAGGGGTTTTCCCCCTTTTTTTCGGGACTATCAAAACCGGGGGGTTTTTTTTAAGATAGTCTTTGTTTTTCCTAAAAAGCTTTTCCCCATTCGTCATCCCATTTTATGCGGGTTCTTCTTCAACCGACGAAAGGGGGCCCGGTTTTTCGGGAGTTGTAATAAACCAACTTTATAATTTATCCCCCACAAGCTTCTTACTTTTTTAAAAAGGGGTTAGGGAAGGAAAAATCTAAGGGGGGCTTTACCTTGTTGGGGGCAATCTTAATGCCCTCCTGGGGTGAAGAACCCTAACAATTTCCCCTTTGGGGAACCCCGAAAGTACATTTTTCGGGTTTAATTTAAAGTTTTAAAATTTTTCCCCACCCCTTTAAAAAAAATTTTTCCCTTTGGATTTTCTACATGGCTTTCTTTTTTTTTGGGTTTACCCCATCAGTCTTTTGACGTTTTACCTAAACCTTTTTTTCCCCCATCCCCTAAAGCCCCGGGGGTAGGGCCCCACCATTGCTCTCGGATCTTTTTCCCCCCGCTTTTTTTAAAACCAAAAAGGGGAAAAATTTGTAACAAAAATTTTTCCCCTGTCTTTTATGAGGTTGTTTTGGTCTTTTCTTCCTCGGCCATTTTTTTTTGTTGGATCCTGAGAAACCGTCCCCCAATGAGAAAAAAAGGGGAAAGGGGTTTTTCCCGCGGTGTTATCCACTTTAAAAAATCAAAATGAGGGAGGGGGAAGTTAAAAATTTGGCGGGGTTGGTTTTAAAACCCCCAAAAAAAACCCCGCATAAAGCGCACTTTTCCGTTCTTTTTTAAAAAAGGGGACTACATTTTTTTCCCCCCTTTGGGGAGTCGGATACTTCATGAACCCTACTTCTAGTAGTTTTTTTTCTTTTTTCTTTGATTTTTAAAAAAAAATGTCGGGCCAAATCTTCTTTAAAAATTTTTTTTTTTTGGTTTGAATCTTCCCTTTTGGGAAGCCTTGAACTACTATCACTGGGGCGCCCCCGGCATGTCACCCCCTGACCCCCCAAACACATCTGCATATTCGATTAAATTTTTTCGGTTATCTCACATTTTTCTCGGGGCCCCCAAATTTTTGGGGGCCCATTTTTTAGGTTCTTAAAGGGTTTTTTCCCTTTTTTTTTCCCTTTTTTTTTCTGTCCCAAAAGGCTCATTGATCGAGATTCCGCTTTTTTCATGTTTAGCCCCAAATTTTTTTTATTATTTCGGGGGGAAGATAAAAATTTTTCAACAACGACCCAAACAACGTTGGGGAAAGATATCAGCGTTTTTTTCGTTCTATTTGCGCGAAAATTTTTCCCCATGTTCCCCCGGTGGGGATCTGAGTGACATTAAAAAAAAAAAAACATATATAAAGGAAACAAAAATGTTTTAAAAAAATTCGAAAAAAGGCTCAATAAAAATTTTTTTTAATGATTTTTTTTTTACTCTTGAGCTAAAACCAAAAACTAAATTTAAAAAAGGGGGAAAAAAACCTTGTTCAGAGCTGGATTTGGTTGGACATGCGGGGGATTGATTCCCCTTTGTTGTTGTCCCCCTTTTTTTATTCGAAGCTCTTGAAAGGTATTTGCCCTTCGGAAAGATTGTTGGGGGAGGTGGGATGCACATCTGGGTGTCAAACCCCCCTTCCCCTTCATTCTGCCTTTAACACCCCTTTTTTTTTGCTTTTCCCCCGGCCCCCCGGAACAACCCCCCCCCAAAAGGGGGCCCTGCTGGGCCCCCTTTAAATGATTTGGGGCCCCCTTGCTGGTCACCATATTCAAATTCGTTGGGGAAAAAAAACAACCCCAAAAAAATTCTGAACCTTCATCCCCGATGTAAGGTATGGCGTCTCTTTGTATATGGGGTAATCCCCCCCCGCCCCATACTGTTTTTAAAAAATTTTTGCCCATTTGTGATGAATTTGACCTTTTGGTGGAGACTGAGGGGGGAAAAACACCGCGCATGTATCCCCCGGGTTTTTTCCCCCGGGGGAGGTTTTTAAAAAAACCCTTTGGGGGGGGCGAGGGGCCTGGGAAAAGGGGAAATTTGGGGGGAATACTTGTGGGCCCCCTTTTTTCCCCCCCGGTTTTTTTTTATTCCCCCCCCCCAAAGTTCCTTCGGGCCCCCTTGGGAAAAGGGGGGCCCAAAAAGGGGAAAAGGTTTTTTTGTTGCTTGGATCGACCCCCAATAAGCCAAGGGGTTGCCAATGGGGGAGACCTTTTTTGGGGGATCCTTTTTCCCCCAAAATACTCGGGAGGGCGATGGTGTCATTGCACCGGACCCCCTTTTTAATAGTGGCTTGGGTAGTTGGTCTCCCTTCTCCTAGCTCTTTTGGAGAAAAAAAATATTTGATCCATGGAAAAAATTTTGATTTTTCCACGTGCCCCCCTTGTCTGTAGAAATTTCCCCCCGGGGGTTTTTAATCTGTTTTGCATTTTAAAAAGAGTGTTCCCTGGGGGGTCAGATGTGGTAAGAAGGCCCATGAGAGAAAACTGCGCCGGATTTTTTTTCCCCAAATTTTTCTATGTTTGAAAATTTGAGGGGGCCCTTTTCCCCCCTCGTAAATGCGAAAGGGGCCCCTTTTCCCCCCTTCCCCTGTTTTCCCTTTTTTGGGGTTTTTTTTGGTGGGGCCCCCTTATATTTCCCGGGGCCCATAATCCCCCCGAGCGAGTGATACCCCCCAAATAGGGGGGCCCCTTTTGGGGTTGAGGGCCCGATAGTCGAAGGGGGTAGCCTTGTTTCTCTGCTGGTAGGGGGGAAAATTAAATTTTCATACCTTTTTCCCCGGATTTGCACCTCGACGATTGTCCCTCATAACATAAAAAAACCCCCGGGGGTTTTAAAAAATTGATCTTTTTTGGGTGGTTTTTTCCCTTTCCCTTTTCTAGTTTTTTCTTGTTTCCCCCAAATCCCCCCCCCACCCACTGGGGGGCCCCTTTTTTAGCCCCGGGGGGTAAAAAAAGTTTCCCCGGGACTAAAACTTCCCGGTGATTCTCCCAAATTTTCCAAAACCCGGGGGCCCCCCGGGAAAAAACCCTTTTTCCCTTTTAAATTTCCCCCCTTTGGGGGGCTCTCCCAAGTGGGTTTTTTCAACCGGGGTTCTTTTTAAAAGGGGTTTTTTGGGGGGCTGACTCTTTTGACGTGTTATGTTGTGGTGGGCCCCTTTTTTTGGGGGAATGGGTTGGTTTTTACATTGGGTGTGGGGTTTTCACAAAATCCAATTTTATGATCCCTTTTTTAATCAGTTTTGGGTTTTTTGGGTTTTCCGGACCCCCCCCGCACCTATCCGGGAGTGCCCCTCTTTGACCCATGAAATTTGTCCACTTGGGGTTTGGGAAAATCGAAGTTTTTGGGGGCCCGATCGGTCTTGGGGGGGGTTTTTGAAAAAAATTTCCCCGTTTTTTACCCTAAAACCGGGGGGAAAGACCTGACTGGGGGGGAAAAGGGGTTTGGGTTTTTAAAATGCCTTGGGGGCCTGGCGCCTTTTATATCCCCCTAGGTTGCTGGGTTTTGGGGAAAATTTTTTGGTTTTTTGGGGGGTTCCCCCAGTCTCGGGGGTTTTTTTCCCTTTTTCTAGAAGCACGGGGATGACTGTGGCCCCCTTTTAAATCTTTTTTTCCCCCAAAGGGGCCCCCTTTTGGGTTTTGTGTTTTACCCTGGGGGGTTTTCCCTTTATTAAGCCTACCAGTGGGGATGGCTTTTTCGATCCTGAAAAACCCGCAGCCCCTACTTCTGAAAAAAAATGGGAAGAGGTCTGGCCTACCAAATTGAAAAGAATTTTTTTTCCAAGGTTTTTAAAAAATATGGATGTAAAATTTCCCTTTTCAGATATCGGAGTGGCAAAACCCCGGCGGCTTAGGCCCTCCGCGCGAGCAAAACCTTGAAGGCTCAGTAAAAATTTTCAGAGATCCCAAAAACGATTACAGATGGGGCCCCAAAAAGAAAATTTTAAAAAAGTTTTATCATAAAAGGCCCCCGGGGGGGTTTTTTCCCCCCTGTTGACAATGTTGAAGGCGAGGTGGCATACCAACCAATGCAGGGCCTGTGAGGCTTTTCCTGGAAGGTCTAGAGCATTAGTGTCGTATTGAGCATACCCCTTTTTCCCTTTTCCGGGCATTTACCTGGATCATCTTGGGGCGCCAGTTTTCCCCCCCCTACTTTTTAAAATCTGGGGTCTTGAACTTGGGCAGGATATGCCCTTCCCTGTATGCTGGCAGGTTAGTGATTCCGGCCTGTTCAAAACCATCCGGGCCTTCCCAAAAAAATTTTTTTTTTTTTCTTTTGGGGGTTCTGGAAGAGTCGCTTCTCCATCTCCTTTTGTCCTCTCTTCCATTTCCTTTTCAGATCATCAGAGGTCGGCCCCTGGCTTTACCTTCGGTCATACCGGGAAAAGGGGGGGGTTTAAAGGGGGAAAAATTTTTTTTTCGTTTTCCCCAGGCTTTTTCCCCCCCTGCTTTTCCTTCCTACCCCTGAATACTTTTCCCCTTTACCCCGGGTGGGTGTTGCGCAGGGGGCCGATGTTTTAAAATCAAGAGGGAACCTGGGCAGCCAAATTTAAAATTTGGGCCGTTTGTTGGGGGGTATGATCCTAGAGTCTGGGGAGCTTCAGCTTGGGTTTTTGTGGCGGTTGTCACTGCTGTTGGCCATTTTGCTCTTGAGCGCGTAAGGCTGGGCTTCGGGGGGGGTTTTTGGTTGTTTGGGGAAACTTTTTGAAACCTGGGGGCCCCCTTCCCTTTTTTTTTTTAGTGTGAGGGGGGGGAAGAATGATATGATGGAAATTTTGATGAAAAGAAAAAAAGGGTTGAAAACTGTTTTCCCAAGTATTATTAAAAATTTATTTTTATTAAAAATTTCGGGGTTCAAAAAAAATTTGGAAAAAATTACAAAAAATTTTTTTATTTCCTAGTTTTTTTTGGTTTTTTCTGGTGGGACTCAGGCTTCCCCCGTTTTAGGGGTTTAGTTCCTTGACCCTAGTTTTGGAAAATTCTCTAATTGTTTTTCCCCAAAGGGCCCTTTTTTCTTTGGTCAGATTTTTTTAAGCGTCCCTTCCAGGGGGCTTTCTTATAGTTACATTTTTGAAGTATACTTCCACCCCCGGGCCCCCTTTCCCTGCTCCAGGTGATCTCTGTCTTTGGATTGATCTTATCTGGTTTTTGGGTGTGGGAGCTTTGGGAAACCCCGGGGGTTTTTCTTTCCCCGGGGCTGGAAAAAGTGACGGATTAAAAACCCCCCGGTGGCTCGGGGTTTTCCCCCCTTCGCTTAATCGCCGAGGTCCACATTGGGCTTAAATTTTTGGCTCCCAAAGTGCTTATGAAATACTTTAAAAGGAAAAAACCCTTTAAATTTAAAAAATTTGCAATCATGGATTTATACTAAAATTTTTTTGGGGAAAATTGAGAATTTTAAAAACCCCCCCTTTAATAACAAAAAATTTTTAAAAGTCAAAGTGTTTTGATTTTGATAAAATCTTTTTTTTTTTAAGAATATATTTTTAATAGCTTTTTATCATAATAATTTTAAAAAGGCCCCTTTTAAAAAACCATTAACAATTGTAGCCCTTTTTTGAAATTTTGCAACCATATTCCTTAATTTGATGCCTCGAAAAAAGCAATAAAATTTGCCCCATAAAAAAAATTTGAAAGCGTCTTTTTTTATACTTTTCCGGGGAAAAGCTTTACAAGCCATTATGAAAATGTAAGGGGGATTTTGACTTTTTGTTTTTTTCTTTCAAGGCATTGGGTTTTAAGTGGAGGCAAAATACCCATGATTTTTCAAATGATTGGATTTTTAATATGAAGCAAAAAATTTTTTTTTTTTTTTTAAATATTCATGACATTTTTTTTTTTCCCCCCCAAAGCCCCCTTTCGGGGGTTATTTTTTATTTTTTTTTAAACATTCCAATAATATTACGCAAAAAATTTGGAAAAATTTTACATATTTGAGCATAAAAAGATCCCTACTTTTTTATGAAAAAGGGAAAAGAAAAACCTTTTCTCATAACTTTTTTTTGGTATTGTTTTAAAATTTTAACTTTTTTCCCATTGTCTTGGAGTGTCTCCTGGGGGCAAAAAACTTTTATCCCCAAAACTAATAAGTACTTTTAAAAAACCCCGCCCTTTGTGATAAGCCTAATAAAACCCCCGTGAATGATCATGATAAATTTGTATCCCCAAAAACAAAGAATGAAAATTTCCCAAAAATTTTTCACTTAAAAAAAATTTTAAAAAAATCCTTGATCTCTTTTCAATATGCCTATATTTTACTTGCAAGTAGAATATCATTTAAAAAATTTTGCATGAAAAAAAAAATTTAAATCCTTGGGTCTTGTGATATACACATTAATCAACAATTTTTTTTTCCCTTTAAAAAAAAAAGAGGTAATTTACCCTTTATCAAAATTTTGATTTCCCTTTATGGAATGCTTTCTTTAAATTCCCCTAGATGGATCTCTTTAATTTTCATACCAGTTTTTTGATTTTCTAACTTCAAAACTTTTTTGTTGCACCATATATACGTTTTTTTTAATGTTTTCCATTGAAAAATGCAATCTTTCATTAAATTTAAAGGAGATCAAATCATAATGTGCAACAAGTGCGATAATAATTTTAAAAAAAGTCTTTTGAAAAGAAACTACAGAGAAAGTCTCATTATAGTTGAAAACCTTCTTTTTAGGGGAAACCCTTTAGCAACAAACATTTCTTTATATCTTTTGACATTGCCTTTTGAATTTCCCCTTGATCTTAAAAATCCCTTTGCAAAACCCAAATTTGGGTTTTACACCTTCAAGAAAATTAAAAAAAGATCCCCCAAAAATCATTGTCTTCATTAATTTCTCTCTTCCCTTTATGGATTAATCCACTTTTGGGAGTTTGCACTTTGTTTAACTTGATTGATAAATGATAGATCATCCTCTAGTCTTGTATCAAAAATCTTTCTCTTGGGGGATTTCAAATAATTTTTTTGGGGAAATTTTAGATTTTTTTTCCCTGTGGATCTGTGCAATGGCACTTGCTTTTTGGGGGTTTTTATGATTCCTAATAGGGGGAGGAACCTGTTCCTCTACAAAAAAGTAGGGAAAAACCCAGGGGAAAATTTTGAACATCTATATTTGTATCCTTGAAAGTAAATGGTGAAATTTTTCCAAAAATTTTAAAACTTTTTTTTTTAAGATAATTTTTTACTACTGTGCTCCTACTATTTTTTAAAATAAACATGCAATTTAACACCCCCAGTTCAAAAAAAGGGTTTTTTTGGAAAATTTTAGAATTTATTCTTTTTTATTGCTTGACATCTAATAAAGTTGAAAATAAAAATTTTTTTGTGTCAAATTTTTTTTCTCATTAGGATTATTTTAGCCTACCCCTTTGTTAGACAATCTTAAATAGGGGAAAACCCTAAGACTAGGCTTCTTACTATTTTTAAAAAATAATATAGGGTTTTAGCTATTTCTTTGCTTGGGGAAATTTGTTTTTGGATGTATATTGTGGTTTTTAAAAGCGTTTTCCCCAAAAATGATTTTAGTAAAAAAGGGAAAGAGTAATGCGTTTCCCCAAACCCCTTTTTCTAAGGCTCGATTATGCCCCCTCAATACCCCAAAATTTTACTTGGTTTCATAGCATGGTCTTTTTAGAGCAATCCCACATTCTTTTAAGTTTCTCACAAAAAGGGCCCGGACACTGTTTATCGATCTATCAAAATCTGTCATAATATTCACCACCCCCATCAGAAATTTTAAAAACCTTAATTTTCTTATTAAGTTGACTTTTAACTTCTATTTTATATTCCTTGAAAACATCTAGAGAAGTAACTTTCATGTATCAAGTTTGGAAAACCCATAACAAGAATGTCATTTTATGATATAATAAAATACTGTTAAAAACATTCCACGAAGCTTAGGGAATGGACCACATATTTCTTTATGAATTAATTCCTTTGAGGGGCCTAGAATCCTTTTGGCACCCTTTTTTCTTGGTATTTATTTTTTTTCCCTTTTGATACTTTTCAATGCTTATTTTAAAAAAAAAAAAATTTTAAAGGGGAAATTTTAAGAATTCCTTTTGCTTAACCCTTTGATTCTTGATATTTGTTTTTTTTCCCCGTGATGCATTCAAGGGCAAATTTAAAATAAAAAAAAAAATTTAAGGGGAAATTTAAAGGGTTTCATTTTGACATAAGCCTTTAAAATCATTTGTTTGGAAATATGTTCAAAACCCCTTTTGCCACAATATGGAGGGAATTCTCATTTATTAATTTTTGCATTATAACAAAATTATTTTTATGCAAAGTTTTTTTTGTATATGGGCATGCAAATTAAATTTTTTAAAAGATTTTTCAATAAAAAAGTACTATAAACAATAATATTTGAATATTGGAAAAAAAATAAATTTCCATTTCCAAATGAACAAGAAAATTAAAATTTTTTTCAAATAAGAAAAAAAAATTTAAAATTCTTTCTAAATGATGGTACAAAAAAAGTCTTTTCCCAAACCCAAAAATAACAACCGGGACTCTAATTAAAACCCAAATACATCGAAAACCCTTTGGGCATAAATAGGCCTGGGTTTTTTTGGGACAATTATATGGTAAAATTTTTGTAAATATTGGACGGCATCTACCCTTTTTAAATATGAGTTGGTTTTTTAAAACAAAATTTAAAACTTCTAAACAAACAAGGTTGAGAAGTTACCTTTCTTTGTGAGCCCTTTGAATAGTTGAGAAAAGTCATTTTTCCATGACAGCTTTTTTTGAGAAGAAAAATTTGCAAAATCCTTTACCCTTTTTGATCAATTTTTTTTATTTCAAGTTTATCTTGTGCTTTGGGGTTTCCCTGTGAGCACTTTCAGTTCCCCTCTTATTTCTTTTTTCTTCCTCTTTTCACACATTATGCAAATTTCCTTATTCAATGTCCATTTCTCCTTTTGAGTGTTTTTAACTTATTTGAAAGGACTGAACTGAGCAGGAAGAGAGATCAAGACTAGGTGCCAAAAATGTTATTAGTAATTCCAACTTTTAACACCCTTAGTCTTGTAACAAGATTAGACATTTCCTTGATGTGGGTTTTTCTTATTTTTTTTTGCCCATTTTATTGCCCCCGAAATGAGCTTTACAAGAAAAGTGCTCATTTCAACCTTTTTAGAACCTGTTAATTGACGGGTATTTTGGGTTAAGATTTTTTTTGATTTTTTTTTCCTTAGGTATAGGGTCGCCTAATGGTATTTTTGGGAAAGGAATGATCTTGATCATTTTTCTCATGCGGCTTTAACCTTTCATAAATTGCCTTTTCTTTAGTAGTCTTTCATATGCTCTTAACAAAATGGTGATATGTTCCTTTCATTTTTTGAAGTTTGTACCATTAAGCACTTGAATGTTATTCAAATTAGTTAAAATAGAGGTGTACTAATTGAACAAAGAATTAAAAAAATGCTCAAAAATTAATGACAAAATTTTACAAAATTTTAAAGCTTTAAAAAAATATAACAATAAATTATAATTATCAAGCCTAAATTTAAATCAACTTAAACAAATAACAAAATAAATTCTTTTAAAATTTTTCCCTTTTTAGATACTTGGCACGTCATTGATATTTAGTTTTTTTGGGCAAAAATATCAAATTTTAAAAGGTATCAAAATTTAAAAAAATTTAAAAATATTTATAACAAAACTTTTGCAAAAAACATGCCTTCCTTTGGGGGCCCAAAAAATCTTTTGCATGAAACTGTAATTATCACATATTTATTATCACATGTTATCATCTGATCAACAATAACCTTCCTTTGAGCTGGTTTTTAAAATTTTTTTAGATATAAATATTTTATTAAAACTTTAACTTGATATCTAAATTTTTCAAAATAAATTTAATAATAGAGGTTGTAAACACCTTTATTTTTGCCCTAATGATCACTAATAATCAATTTTTTAATTTTTTATTTTTTTCCCAAATTTTGCAAAAAAAAATTCAAAAAATAAAAAAATAGGAAAAAAATTTCCCCAAATTTTTTGGAAAAAAAATTTTAGAAATAGTAAAAAAAAGGGGTTAAATAAATTTTTTCAAAATTTTGAAAAATTTTCCAAAAAAAAAATTTTTAAAAAAAATAAAAAAACCTTGCATATATGCAAATTGCCAAAAAAAAAAAAAAAAAAAAAAAAGAGGGAAGGGGGGGGCTTTCCCAACTGGGCCGAGCCATGGCCCTGTTTGGCCGGGGGGGGGGTTTAGGGGGGGAGGTTCGAAATGGGGGGAAAACAGTTCCGCGTTTTGCAAATTCTTTTCTCGTTCCCGGACAAGTGTCAGCAGCTGAAATTTTGGTTTTACACAAAACGGGACGCGCTGGGTGCGTGACCCCTTTTTCCTCCTTCGGGCCGGATCGTCGTGGCAGGAAAAATTGC